>PRKT01000283.1:213274-269441 GCA_003671525.1 Saccostrea glomerata
CTAATCCCTGTTGAGATTCTGCTAGGCTAGATATTTGGACTGACGCCGTCGCAGAATCCCTGGACGAGTACTAATAATTCACGTCTGGAAATTAAGTCCCAACTTCGGTCGGTTATAGCAAGAATTATTCACCTAGGCCACATTGCTGCTCGCTTCAGATTAGTTATTTGGTTGTTTCTTTATCACATTATCACTATTATTTCTACTTTACTCACCGTTTAGGCATGTAAATCCCAACCTAAACACACTCGCTGAAAACAACGTTCAAATATGGCTCCCGTGACGTAATTGTTTACCTCTTCGTATAAAAGAGTTCCTATAGTCTGTTTCCTTTTATGAGATTCTGAACCAATGGCTATTATGCATCAAATAATGTGTTCAAGTAAAGCGTGATTAAAAAACAATATTCATGCGAACATATTATCAGATAAATTTCAATTTACTAAATTAATTAATTTAATTTAATAATTAATCTAAATAGAATTCCAAAATAAAAACAGTAGGCTTAATATAAATAATTTGTGAAAAAAGTAATCTTAGTGATAGAAATTCTCTGTGAACATAATATTTACATGCATCATGGATTTTACAGTTTAATTACTAATTGTTTTTAGAATATTGACAAATTGATACATTATTTATATTTAATGAAACATATATTTGTTTAAAAAATTCAACCAACATGGTGACATTAAATACAATTAGATTCCAAGTTCTTTTTCAATTTCAATTGTGGAGGTGTTACATTTACAGCTTGAAGAACAGAATGAACAACATTTGACTGCTGGACACAACTCCCCACTACCGTCACAATCCCTTCCATTTTCAGATAAAGGCAAATCTCTCATTCCCTCTATTGACATGTGTTTCAAAATTCCATATCTCACACACCTCTCTTTTTGCAGGGAAGATTTGGCAATGTTAATGATGCTTTCATCTGTATTTTTCTTAATCATAGACCTACCATACGCATAGCAAATGGCATATGATTGCCGTCCGTCTCTACCTGCCCTCCCTACCTCCTGCCAGTAACTCATGACTGATTTTGGCAGCCCCCAATGTACCACAATTTGTATGTCTTTGATCTGAATTCCCATTCCAAATGCCACAGTTGCGAAGAGACAGCGAAGATTGCTTTCTTGTATTTTAAATGTTTCCAACACTCTAAGGCTACTCTTCTCATCTATAGAGCGATGGAACATATCTATTATTTCTATAGATTTGTTCCGCTCTAAAAGACAATCCTTAACATGATTGTACAATGTTGCAGTTGCTGTAACAGATCTGGAAAGTTAAACATTTTTTAGATATAGAAAATTAATGACATGTTGATTTATTATATATATAAAATTATAAATATATAATACATTGTATTCTTTGTTAGAAAGTACTCTTGCCTGCTATACACAATGATTTTCCTGGCAGTGATCCCCTTTTGTGTCAGATATTCAACAAGCCACTGTAATTCTCCTTCGTGATTTTGTTTGGAAGCCTTAAAGTTCAAATATATATTTGGCCTGTAAAATAATATGGATTTCATGAAAAAATATGTTACTCAGTTAAATAAAAAACTTATTTATAAAATTCATACATATTTAAATAAAATTTCATAGGAATTTAAAAATCCAACCTGTCAGGTGGAATAGCAATTGTTAATGTTTCCTCCTCTAATGATAATGATTTGAATACGTCCTTCCTAACTTTTTCATCACAAGTAGCGGTTAAGGCTAAGATAGGGACTCCAACAAGAAGACTCCTCAGATTCAACACATCTTTGTACACTGGCCTAAAGTCTTCGCCCCTGTCAACATACAGTCACCATCAATGAAATGACAATGTTTACAGCTTTTTAAAGTCTCACATATCCAATAATTCAATTCTAAAAGTAATTTAATTAATATTGAATTACCATTCAGAAATGCAGTGTGCTTCGACACTAGATTACTTCTATGACATTGTCTAAAATAACACTTAAAACCATTTAGTTCTTCCAATAAATGGAGGCAAAATAAGAATTCTATTATCTAAATTTATTTTTATTTTAATTAGTAAATGTACTTTTGTTGGCTAATTAAGATCAATCTCGGTGTTTGCCAAGAAAATCCCTCAACTGCAGCCGGCACCATCAAGATTCTAGAAAATCTTCACCAATATGTGCCAGTAAATGAAGACAGCGGGAGAGCTCTTGAGATACTCTGCTTCGGAGATGGACTTTCATGTGAGCGCCATAATGACGCTCACATGAGTAGGTCAAACGGAGAGAGTATCATGGACAGACTTCAAGGTCTACAACCCCAAGTGCAAGAGTTCCACAAAAGAATGATACTTATGCAGGTAATCTGAGTTTTTTTCTTGCTATCATGTTAATGCTTATGTGCTTAAAATGCCTTCATCTTTATTCATGTTTTATATGCTAATTTCAGGATATTATGAACCTTTTCTTCCATGGATCAAGTGCTGCTGAGAAAGGTACCCTGTTTCACCTGAAAAATGTATTTGGGCATAGATCCGTGAAGAAGGATGTAGGGGAAACGTTTAACCATGCAGCGGAGTTTATCAAGTTTGTGACATATGGGTATGTGCTGCTGGCTACACTGGAGGTGTGTGGTATTGACAAACTTGACCAACAACCCCAGGGAAATCCCGAGGAAAAGGACGTTGATATGTACCTCAGGGAGGTGGCAAGCAAAGTCGTAGATTTCATCTGGCAAGAACCAAATACCCGAGAAATTCTTGTATCATCAGATGACACTCTGCAGTCAGAGTACATCTACTGCAAATGCAAAACTGGTAATGTTTAGAAATATTTGAGTTTGAAATGATTTCTCATTGACCAACTGAAATTAAATGTTCTCTTTGATTTATCCTTATCATATAAACATTTTGATTAAAATATTTAGATCTAGGAGACGAGGCACCAATGATTGACTGCTCTGGGGTTCACTGCCCGGGAAACAATCGGTTTCATTTGGAATGTCTTCAAATGGATGAAGATGATGTTCCAGATGAGGAATTTTATTGCTCAGATGAATGCCGAAGGCGACGAGTATACCGATATTGTATATGCCATGAAGACCTTGGAGAATTTGAGCCTATGATTGGCTGTGATAACAAAGACTGCAAACTGGAATGGTTTCATTACAAATGTGTCGGAATAAAAAGTGCACCAGGTAATCTACCGGGTAATAAGTTTACTTTCAAGAAAACAAAATATTTTTGAATATTAGGTAACAGTTAAGCTTTAAAGGATGCTTTCTTTTTATGATGAATATTTTACAGCTGGGAAATGGTATTGTGGTGAATGTCAGAAAAGTCGTTCAAAGAAAAAATCTTCAAAAGTAACAAAAATGGAGGATGGAAGTTTTAATTACATCACTAGTCTGATGTACATGGGTTTAATGGACCAAGTACGACATGATGCAGTGAAGGAGAATGATGGTGAAGCAATGATGTCCCACTGGAGGCTAGACCTCCTTCATTTTCATAATCACCACCATCCAAAATATGTTCTCCTTGGGCACAGACTTCTAGCAGGTAATTATGCAACTTGCTGCAGGTAAAATCTGTTATGACTTATGATCAAGTAGTGTTCTTGTATTGATTATCCAATGGGAAGTAACTCTGTATATGTGTTGTATTAGAGTTTGTGTGTAAGAGTTATGATTCTTAGTGTTTTTTGTATTGAGTAGTGAGTGTAAACCATGAGCTCGGAGTGAAATGTGTATTGATGTAAGGTGTTATGCTTGTCTATAAAGTATAGAAAGGGTTTCAATTTGAGTGTCATTCTATGTTGTGTTTATATTAGTTATTCCATTTCTTGTTATTTTTACTCCCTTCATGTACAAAGATTTTAAAATTGTAGGGATCTCTGGTTGGTTACCAAAGAGGCTGGCAATGGACAGCCAGTGGAACCGTACGGTTAATCTAGCAGGAGGGCCTGGCAGGAATCTACCTGCTGACCTGGTAAACGAATTTCTCAACAAAGAGTTCAAAGGTAAAAGCTTTTCATTTTGATATAAGAATTATGAATACAAGAAAGCATTCCGATACCTATATAACAATTTTCCTGGAGCAAAGAAAGCAGTCAGTAACTTACTCATGAGTGAAATCAGAAAGGGAATAAAGAATCTCTTAAAGGAAACAAATAACTCCTTAGTTAAGAAATGCAGCATGGAAAACATTGTTGGATTCAAGTGGAGTTCTATAATGACAGATGTGTTAAAGCACATACCCCTACTGCACGCTGCGCTAGTTGCAACTATTAGCACTCCATTGACAGAAGCAACTCTTCAGTCAGGGTAAGCATGCTATTGAAAAAAAGGAATTGCAAGTAAAATTGCATATTGGTTTATAAAAATGTCTTCTACCAAATGTCATGACTCATAATTTGATTAAAAACTGTTGTTCTGTATTGTTTAACCATAATTATTTTTGTATCATTAAAGAAAAAACAAATCTCTGATTCCTGGCGCAGGATTGGCTGCATCCATCCTCTTGCACTTGAGATCTCCTTTCAAAGTAAAGTTTGTGCAAGGGTTAAATTCTATACAGTTATGGAGGAGTGGGACACAAAGAAAGGTACATGTATTTCATTCATGAACTTTTTTTTCATCAAGATATTGATAAAAGATTATTAAATGCAACATGTTCTTACTTTTGATAATATTTTTGGCAGGCATTTGGTCATTTGAACAAACTAGGGTTTTGTACTAGTTTAAAGACGGCCCTAAGAATCATAACAAAACTCAGGGTACATGCTGATGCAGATGTTTTGAAAATGAAGCATGTTATTGAGGTTTGAATTTATTTATATATATATTTTTTTTTTTTACAAATTTTCTTTGAAGTAAAAATTGAAAGAAAAAAGTCCAGGTATTTCATTATGCAAATTATTTATCAAGGAACAGATGAAGTCAGGGGTGTTTGAAGTTCCTGAGGAAGAAGCTGATGATTGGAGCAGTGAAGACAGTAGCTCTATTATAAGTGAGGAGAGTGAAGAAGAGACTGAATCATCCCAGGCCTTACTATCTTCATCACCAACAGTTAGCAGCTCATTGCAGGAGTTGCCTAGTGATAGAGAAACTGATGTTGAGATACAAAGTATAGAATCTGAAGAAGGTAATGGGATGAATTAAGGAATCATATTTAATATAACATCTTATTTTTATGTAAGTATACACTATATGTACATTTCACTATCATATGGAAATAACATGTGTATTTAGATCTTTCTTCACCTGGATATACCATCACATGGGACAATGTTGGCAAGATGACAAAGGCATGTCATCAAAACACAAACAGACAGAACAAAATGATGCTGTGGGCCTTATCATATTGTGCAGAAAATCGCATCCCTACCACTCATGTCACTGATGAAGAGGTTCTAAAGGCTGTTGACATTCCCATTGAAAAGTTTCTGCCCACAAAGGATGACCTTCAAGAAGTAAGAAACCGTATGGAAATCATTGTCATGCGAATAATTCAGCAACATGTTCCTTACTTTGCCAACACCAAGGTTGTGACACATATTAGGCACAAATACTGGAGGGAATCAAGTAAAAGGAGCAAAGTGGTGAGATTTTTGCTTTGGAGTTTTATTTAGAAATAAAAAATTATTGCTCAGCCCATTTGTCTGAGCAGAAATGACACTAGATTACTTCTATGACATTGTCTAAAATAACACTTAAAACGATACAGATTTGAGTATTTTTCAGAAAAATTTCGCTGTGAAATTTTGTTCTGATTCTGATTTCTTAAAAGTATACACCATGTTCACTGTCAAAAAATGATTAAGTTCACTTGAGCCTATCTAAAAGTTTAAATGTGCATTTTCTTAAAACTATTCACATTCAGAAAATACAATTAAGATCACATGAGCCTTTCTAAAAGCTTTCTTGGCACTTTCTTAAAACTATTCACAGTCAAAAAATACAATTAAGATCACATGAGCCTATCTAAAAGCTTTCTTATGCACTTTCTTAAAACTATTCACAGTCAAAAAATACAATTAAGATCACATGAGCCTATCTAAAAGCTTTCTTATGCACTTTCTTAAAACTATTCACATTCAAAAAAAAAAATCAATTAGATCACATGAGCCTATTTAAAAGCTTTCTTATGCACTTTTTAAAAACTACTCGCAGTAAAAAAAAAAACAATTAAGATCACATGAGCCTATCTCAAAGCTTTCTTATGCACTTTTTAAAACTATTCAAAGTCAAAAATACAATTAAGTTCACATGAGTCTAAATATAATAGCTTTCTTATGCATTTTCTTAAAACTATTCAATGTCAAAAATAACAGTTAAAGATCACATGATAGTGAAAGTAATTATCAACAAGTTATTCACTCTACACATTCTTTATCACAATAGCATTTATGTTGGTGTAGTGCACCTTCTAATTTTATCCAGTCTTTTGGAGAGCTGAACAATTTTATGATTCAATTTCTCCGGAAATTTGGCGGCCACAGAGAACTGAAAATCTGGATAGCTCTTAAAGAATCGCCCCGGTGTTGCTACAAAGAATCTTTGTGGGTGGAGCAGTTTTACAAATAATTGCAAGTCTTTGGACATGTTCACTTTCGCAACTTTTATGAAGTCAGCAGCTGCATCCAAGTCTGGTGAGTAGACCTTATCGATCATTTTACCCATCTGTCCAGCCATCTGACTATGACGGTAAACTGTCTCTTCAGTAAGGTTTCCTCCAGCATCTTTCAAGGATTCTGTAGTATAAGGACAGAGAAATCAAAAAATTCATACAAGGCATGTGCATTTTATGGTATATATATGTATGTATATATATATATATATATATAGATTAAAATATTAATTAGATTTATATTTGTGCATCTATTGGTATATTGTATTTGATGATTTGACGCTAAATATAAAAGATATGGACACTGTGACATTACTTTTGGATCAACCCTCGTTATTGGTATCAAATGGAAGGTCTTGTCATAAGGACCAAAAGATAAATATATTTATGAAAAGTATGAAAGTCATAGCCTTTACCGTTCAAAATTTATGGCCAAAGTAAATTTTTTTTAACGAAGGTCAAACGCAAAAGATGAAGGTCAAAGTTTTTTTATTATCCGATAAAAAGTCTTGTTATAAGAATTGTTAACCTGTTATTCTTGATGTTATCTCAATAATATCTTTCATTTAAGAAATGCATAATCTTCGACTAAACTTCCTTTGACATTTTTGATATACAATATACCTTCTTAAAGATGAATAGTTTATGGGCATTGCCTTTATAAAAAAAAAAAGAAGCCACATTTGTTTGATAGTACACATACATAAATGTTTCAATAATTGTTAAATTACCGAAATGGGTCACGTCATCCTCGTAAACATGTCAACAACAAGCATGTTTCTCATTATTTAATTTTTTTAACATAATTAAGGAAAACTATCAATGATCATTTTGAATGACCCATTTAAACAATTTACATAAGTATGACGAATGACCTTACTTTCTTTACCGAGTTCATAAAGATTCCTCCCGTCATCCTAATGCATCAACATAAGACTGCACTTTTGTTCAGTATGGTGTATGGAGCCCCATAACAGTTCTGCAGTAAATTTGTAAATTAAGACTGTTGTACTAAAAACAAAGCACTTCGACTTGAAAACTGGTAACAGTAGTACAAAGAAAAAAAATATTTTTTTTTGTGTTTTTTTTTTTTGGAAAGGTTAATTGCAATCAGACTAAAACCGAAATTCCGTGACAGGAGTAGTCCTTTGAAAGAATTTTAAGAAATCTTGTCTTCTTATCTATGGCAGCATCACTCATCAAGAAATGATCAACACAATATAATCTACCTGTATGCCAAGTTATATTAAAATCAGACCGAATTGTAGGAGGTGTAGCGTTTGAAAGTTTTTCAAAGAAAACCGATTTTAATAAACACGGCAATACGGTTTATTTTATTGTCTGTTCTTTATCGACCCCTCGTGAAGTTTTCACTCCTATGGAGATACCACCAATTGCCAGTGGAGAACTGCAAATTTAACTCGGGACTCAGGGCCATTGAGCTACTAAGACGCGGGACCTAGGTTATTACGGTCTCATGCAAAGGACTAGTTCTAAGTCATGCAGTGAATTCGAACCCTCGACGTAGGAATCAGGTCTCTTCTCCGCGATTCTATAGCAGATGCTCTAGCAATTGCACCGCGCGGGCGACCAATATCATTCATAGAATCATATGATTTTTTTTGGGGATTGATCAGTGTTACTACCGGCCGCCAGGAGGCAGTCGGTTATTTGATATGAAAGTTTGAAGTCGTCGTGCGTTTCTGCGGAGTTAAAAAAAATGAAACTTGTGTTAGTTGTAACGGGGACCGTTACAGATGTTCCCCGAATCCCCTTTTTGTGCCTTATTTCTTTAAGACTTCTATTGTTCTTACTTTCAGAAAGATGTCCCGTTTTCGCTTCCATACTCTAACTTCTGATATAAATGCAATCTGATTCTATAATCAAAATCCATACTTGCTAGATATAGGTAAGGTAGTTAACGTAATTTCCCATGAAAATGATCATCTGTTGAATGACATTTCGGTAACTTTTTTTGAAAGAGAAATTTATGTCGCATATTTTTAAACATTAAATTTGCGTTATGTATGAATCACTTTGATACCGATCGTTCCCCTTCGACAGAACCTTTCTGCAGCAAGTTAATCGGATTTGCTTCCAATAAATTTCAAAGGAATGTGTAAATTAAGTATTAAAAGTAGCTGCCTTTATAAAAGAAACAGTCGGTAAAATGGAACAGTGTCTGGTGTCATACCTCTGACCGTTCCCCTAAACTTTTTTTTTGATTTATATGTACTTAAAAATAATCAATCGTTCATCATAAGTATATATCTTCAATTGACTTACTCTTAACAAAACCCTCAACCTGAAAGGAAAATATGAATATGACGAGAAATCTTTCAATCTTTACATGTAGTGTTCTGCAGGAGTAGTAACGTGTTCCGCAAACTTCTCTGGTCACGCAATTAGGAAAATTAACAAAAATACTCGTTTGTTTGCTTATTGTTTAACTTCTTTCTCGAGAACATTGTATCATTAAATAACTAAATGCTTGCTTGATGTTAGTTTCATTTAAAATGGCTGTAACCTAGATACGCTTCTGAACCACCGCCGTAAGAACTCGGGTGCAGCCATTTTGGAGTTTATTTGCTGAATGTATTAGAATATAAGTATAGGCATATCAGTTTTGAATACTTTTATGATCCCAATTGCAAAGAACCAGTTGATTTGATACGCAAGAGGATGCTATACGTACAAACAATTTCTAAAACAAGGTAAATTATTGATAAACAAGCTGATGAAACAATAAAGACGATCAGCAGTGTCGTTTAAAGCCATAATTTCGTAAATTCTGTGGTCGATACAACAATCTTGTTAGCAAATACTGGCCGACTTTTCATACTTATTGTTAGTCCATTATTTCTACAATGCATTGACGACGGATTTTCGCGTTATTTCCCGATCATGACAAGGAGCACAAGGCGAGTGTGACCGGTCAACAGGGGATGCTCACTCCTCCATGGCACCTGATCCCACCTCTGATGTTTTGGATGTCCGTGTTTGCTCTGCCCCTGTTTTGAATTGTTTTATGGACTTTTAATCTTGAATATACTGTTCGTTATCTCCATGTTTCATAAATTGAACGGATACGACCAACAATTAGGCAAAAAACTATACTAATTTAAATTCTTCACAGGATGTCTAAAAAAATCTTAAGACGTCAAAACTCGACTCTGACTCCTCCATAAATCTCTAGTCCATGAATTTCACGGTGCCGTCACAGTATGAGTGAAACATTCTCGAAGGGTATTGAAACAACCATCTGATCTTACTTGTGTTCAAAACACATTTAAAGCTATATAAAATGTTCGCTTATTTCAGGGACAACCCTCGCAATTTTAGCAATGCTTAACTTTAATCTTTTAAACATTTTCAGGTTAAAGTCTACACAAGAGACGATGAAGAAATTACTTACCTTAGCTGTGCTGTGCTGCATATTTGAGACATGCCATACACGAGGATATTACAAAACAGAAGTTATTCGTCGAACTTGTTTAGAAAATGAGCTACGAACTGCCATCATTTACTTCGCATCAGATTTTTCATTTGGTTGCATACCTTCGCCGTTCAATGAAAAGTGTGGTTTCATAGGTAAAGAGAATCCTAATTAATAACCAAAGTCTGTAGGTTTGTAATTTGAGTAGCGGGGTTTGTAAGAGCGTTTGCCGAAGAACTGTGGCGTAGGGACCTGGGGCCTATTTTACAAAAGGACTTACGACTTAAGACCAAATTTAATTCTTCATATAACTTTCTCATGAACATTATATCGAAAATAATTTTTTTAATTTTTTTAAAAGGAATGTGATATAATATTTTTACACAAACTATTTCAAAGAGAAATATTAATTTTGCAAAATATTACAACAATCTGAAGTTTTTGATCTTAGTCGTAAGTTCTTTTGTAAAACGGGCCCCTGATCTATATGTCGTCGGATCCCCACCCCTTCACCTGGACCAATAAACTGATGTCCTGTTTAAATCGTGGAGAGATTAACAAGTAGTTGCAAATTATTAAAAATATAACCCTTTTTACAAGATGATGCATCCATCGATACTTCAAGTCATTTTTTAACAATTAAGAATACACTTTTTGTTAAATAATAATCTTTCCCATTTTATAGGAACCTTCCACCTCAAAAGAATGTTGAATTTTCATCTGAATCAATATAAAATATTGTTGCACAAGATTTTTACTTTTCAAATGCGTCCAGGTTCATTTTGGTATGCCTTAGAAATCGCCCTCGTTCTTTCCTTGCAGTGTCAAATTTAAACTTCGTTGGTCAGGTCTCGGTCTTCATTTCATCATTATTTGATATTTAAATCTCATAAGAGGTTACTGATTGTATAGAACGTATTATGATAAAGTTATGTCATACTTACTTAATTTCTTTTTCGGTAAAATTAAAACCATGATTTTTGAAAGAATTAATAAACAAAAATAGGTTACGACCCCTTTAGACTCGGGTAACACTCGGACCTGCCCTTTACTCGCAATTAAGAAAGAGCGGTTTGTCGCTGTAAATTTTCCAATGTATTCCCTTCGTGCACATTTCCGGCAAGTCCGTTCTTCACACGTAAAGGGTGTCTTATCTACACGTTCCAGATGACCAAATATACTGGCTCTGAAGGTTAAAAAACACGCCAGGTTTAGACCCAAAGGGAATGTCTTTATACCTATTTCAATTTAGATGAAGGTTTTGAAGTTTAAGTTTTATTACATTTGATGACGCGAAAGAAAATTTCTTCAAAGTCAAGGGTAGACAAGAGCGGGTCAGAAAACCTTAACTTGATTGACATACTTATTTATGGTTGAATATTTTATTGGGTGCGGAGTATTGTGCGATACAGATTCAATATTAAAAGACGATAACTTTTACGACTATGAATTAACAAAATACCAAGTTTCCATATACAATGAACAAGTAGATACACAAAACGGAGTCCAATCTTTCAAAGAATAAATATCAGTTTAATATACAGTCAACTGATCTTTTTTGACTTGTCAATAAGACATTTACATTGTTTGCATTTCTATCAGACCTTAATGTGAGAAGCTGGAGATGCCCTGGCGACTCTCTCCCGGCTGGAGACTTTCCCGGTCCAGATGGTGGGAGAATACTGCGATGTTGTACAAAGGAAGGTGAGTAACATTAAAACAAGCATAAAGGATTCCCCAAATCCGTATTTATGATATTCAACTAATTAAAAAAAAAAATTCTTAAAGACTCTAATTTGTTAGTTTGTAATGTAAGAGGAAAATTTGATTTAATTCTGATGAATTTAGTTCTCCATGTTTTATGCTCTCTTGTATTATCTAGATTTTTTTTAAAATCGATCACTTTAATTATTTTTACATTGAATGGTCTTTTGAGCTAGCTTGAACTTTCTTCCTTATAGTTATATTTCATTCAGAAAAATATTTATAACTTATAATAGCGTTTCCAATTTAACATGCTGAATGGATTACCTTAATTTTATGAAGGATTAGAGATCAGGAGTTGCTTTTTAGACTCAACTATCTACACCTTTGAGAACAACTTTGTGACCAGGCCTCCTAAAGGTTTTCATCTCCAGGGTCGATTTAGCGTGGGGTAAGATAAATATCTTTGATCTGAATGGCTGCAATATATTGATAGATTGTACTAGTATGTTGCTTGTCCCTCTCGAGAATTTTTCAACTCATATTCGAGAATTTTTCACTCATATAGAGACGGCACTATGTGCTTCAAGGATTCAATTGAGCAGTGAGGGTTCTTTTTCGTGCCAACACCAGCCGTGACACGAGACCTACGTTTATAAAGTCATATCCGAGAGACCGGTGACTTCCACTTCTAGTGCTGAGTAACATTCATTACTAGCAAGTAACATTTATTACCTATGTATACGTCTTAGGTATGACGCGGCACCGCGAACAAGAATCGAACCCGAACCCTCCGATCACGAAGCAAACGCTGCCTTTTAATCCTAAAATGTCATTTATTTTCTTGCAAACGTGGTTCAAGAGTCTGCTCTAGAGTCACGGAGTAAGCGGATGATCCTAATGTTGCGGGTTGCAATCCAACAGACCGGGACAGACCGGTCCCTCGGATGAGACTGTGTAAACTGGTTCCGTGCCGCAATAGGCATTGGCACGGAAAAGATCCCTCACTGCCCAATGGCCGTACGTGCTGAGTAAAAGTCAGAATTTGTAACCCTCTACCGGCAAGTGGTGACATGATTCATTCCAAGTGTCCTATCACAAACTCAATCTAGATTAAGTTTTCCTTTCTGTTTACAGTGTTACTTACTGCAATACAAGTTAAGCTTTTTAAAAAGATAGGTGAGCTAGCGCCATAGCAATTTTTTAACACAGAAAGGAAGGTCCGTGATCAAGTGATCTATTTCGCTGAATTTGTAATGTTTATCGAGGCTAGAGTGAGATAAAGTAGTAATTGTTTTGTGAAGTGTATTTTACAGACACATGGGTAAAGATACGAGGGTGGTGAAATTTGTGTGTTGACCTATTGGAGTTTTGTCGCAACAGAACATTTATGACCTTTACTCTATATACTAGTAATATTTGTCAAGAACTTTTAGGTTTAAAGCCATACACATCTGAATTTTTTTTTGAAATAAATCATGGATTTATTCGTTATTTCTAGTGTAAATTCTTTTTTCTGTAATTTGTAAGATTGACTGAATTGACCAAACAGTAAATAAAGTTTTTTTGTAGTGCTAAGACGTAAAAAAAAGAAAAGAAACTCCCTTGTCTTTGTTTAGAACAATCAGATAATGAATCTGGCTTTTCCGTCAGAAAAAGGGAAATTTGAAGTATTACCATTATGTTGTTAAATTTAAACTGTAAGCTACACAATAAATAACCACAGTTATTTAATGATTCAACGAAATTGTTATCGTACGGTCTACCTATAATGTTTTCAGTTTTCCCAGAATGCACGATCGTGAAGCCGAGCATGTATATTCAAGGAATTTGGACTAACGTAGTTGCTAGCGCTTGAGAGCGCTAGCAATAAATATCCAACTTTTGATTTAATGCAAATTTATTTTGTGCAGAGGCAAGATTTCCGCATACGGATTACTGAATTAGATATACATTTTCCTTATATATGCTATTACACTGTACTGCAATTTTATGTATTTATATCTTCAGAGACTCGAGTAATCCAGATGCTTCCAGGTATCTCTATTGTTCCCTTCAGCGTCGACATCAATATTGACATCATCCATATGTCTCATTCGACACCACAGACAATAAGAGCAACCATCACTATCTCTATTAAAGAAGTTTTTTTTTAAAAGAAATGTTTCTTTGACTGTGATTTTTTAAATAAAGCTTCTGTAAAATATTTTATACGTCTTACAGTTATCGTTGATACTATCGATCAATTAGGTAGTAAGTGATCAGGACACAGCAGTTCCATTCTCATTTTCTGAGCCATGTCAAATTCCGACATGTGACCGGTAAGAGAAAGTTGTTCCAATGTTTTCTTTAAAAATAATTGCTGCATAGGGGTCTGTATAGCCCAACTGCCAAGAGGGGGGGGGGGGCAATATCATTCATAGAATCATATGATTTTTTTTGGGGATTGATCAGTGTTACTACCGGCCGCCAGGAGGCAGTCGGTTATTTGATATGAAAGTTTGAAGTCGTCGTGCGTTTCTGCGGAGTTAAAAAAAATGAAACTTGTGTTAGTTGTAACGGGGACCGTTACAGATGTTCCCCGAATCCCCTTTTTGTGCCTTATTTCTTTAAGACTTCTATTCCCGCTTATTCCTGTAAGACGTCTTGCTTCTTATCGAAGGATTTCATTCAAAAATTAAAAAGTTACATTGATATCAACTATATATCATTTAACGTTTTGTATCCGCCTGCACGTTTATACATATGCAAGGTGATCATGGCATATTGGCTAAACGATTAACATATCTTTATATACCGAGAACAAAAAAATAATACAAATATAAATATTACTATTTTTCAAGTATTTTATTCATTTTGCGCACGTGCATGCACGTCCTCACATTAAATTTTGATAGTAACATAATGTGGGAATCCATTATACTTATTTATATTCGAAATTTCATCCTGTTTTGTTGAGAACCAAGAAAGTTATAGGCATTTAAAGTTTCAGCCATTCAGATTCCAGCACACATGCATGCACGTGCTTTCATGATATTTCTTATGCATCATACTGTAGATCTTCATAATGGCTATGTTCAAAATTTCAAAGGGTTATGACAAAAAAAACAAGATATTGAGACTTTATTTTCAGTCATTCAGAGCGAAGCGCACGTGCATGCGCGTGAGATCACGCTAAACATTCATATAATAGAATATTTGAAAATGGTGTAAATGTTTTACAAAAACGTACAATAATTATGAAATTTAAATTTTAGAGACAATGGGGCAGCTGTTTCATCCAATCATGATTGACCAACTCTGACATGACTGAAGTGCGGAGAAAAATAGCACTTTGTGTTCGGAAGGTGCAAGCTCCATTTTCAAAACTGTATCAATCCAAATTTCATCAAGAATGCCCAGAATCGGAAATAAAACCCATGGCTCTTTCATACGAAATCTTATAAATCAGTCCATTGCACTGAGGTCGTTGGTTGATGAAATATAAACCCATCACCACTTTGTCCATGAACGAGTCAAGATTAGTTGCACTTCCTCTTAAGCAGTTGAAATCTCAACATGAATACATAATAAACAAAACAAATGTAAAAAAAAAAAAAGTTGTTTTATTTTCTGGAACAGATCAAATGAAGATTTACAAGAATTTCATGCTATTCTTAATAATCTACACCCGTCTGTCAAATCTACAGTGGAAAAGAGCGGATCAGAACTCTTTTTTAAAAATATCCTTGAAATTAAGGAGGGTCGTACAATCATATTAGATTTATCCTTAGAGAAATCAGATACCCACCATTACCTTGTATTTAATTCCTGCCATCCTTCACATGTATTCCTTAACATACCCTTCAAACACGGATCCAGCAGTTTTCCCAGGTCCGCCCCAGTCAAATAAAAATTTGTTGACGAGCAAAACTCGTCCATATTTGAAAATCCTGCATCGTTACTATTGATACAGTGGTTCTTGAGAAGTTGAAAATGTGAAAAGTTGAAAGATTGACAGACACACAATATTGGCTAAGAAAAGCTCACTTGAGCTCAAGTGAGCTAAAATTTAACATTTGAAGCTATTTCACTGAAAGAAAGCAAAATATACGACACATGAACTGGTGTCTAGGAAACTCTAAAGTCCCAACATTTTCATAAAAGTCGATGCTTTTCCGTTGAAGTGATGTCGATAATTTGAAACATGTTACATTTTCATCTTGTAATATTATAAATTATTAGATTTTAATTTTACCTTTAAGCTCAATTTTAGCACTTCAGATTTAAAACTTAAAATTTTCATTTGACCTTACAGAAAATGAAGAGATTCAGGGATTTTTTAAGGAGAGTGCTTTGTTGTGGAAGGTATGTTCAATGAAACGTTCCATTTTTTTTTTTTATTTCATTGATTTATATTATAAATTGTAATATATTTTCCGTTCTGAAAATCTGGTCATTTACGACTGAATTCCCCCTTCTCTTGTCCTCCTCAATCATCAATTAAGTTCGTTCAAATTTATTAGTTTGAAAACTACCAAATGTATCATGTACATATTATACATTAACAGGAAAAAAGACAGTATCATTATCAAATAATCTTACATTTTAAATTGTTAAAAAGCGGCCCATGGACCACAGTGCCCACCTGAGTAAATCTTCACAAGATATTCCCCCTTGTAATACCTATTTTGGCCTCATCTTATGCTCAGGGGTCATGATTTAGAAAATTTATATTCTACACTACTACAGAATACTTTCAAATAAGTTTCAGGTTTTTTGGCCCCCTGGTTCTTGTGAAGAAGAATTTTATGTATATTTCAATGTTAAAATTGGATTCCTTATCGAGGCCATGTTCTACCCCTAGGGTCATGATTTTAACAATAAAGAATCTACTATTCCCCAGAGTGTTTACAGATAAGTTTCAGTTTTCCTGACCCAGTGGTTTTTTTAATTACCTCATTATTTTTCGTATTTTCTTGATTATCTCCCCTTGGAACGGGAGTTTGTCCTTCATTTTAACTATTCAAATTTTTCTTGTAACCAAGAATGCTTTGTACATGTTACAAGTTTGGTTGAAATTGTCCCATTGTTCTTGAGGAAAATTTGAAAAGTTTAGATATGGACAGACAGACAAAATTGGGTGAGCTAAAAAACATTTGAAGGTATTTCACTGAAAGAAAGCAAAATATACGACACATTAATTGGTGTCTAGGAAAATCAAGTAATATTATAAATCATATTTGAGTTTTATTTTGTCCCTTAAGCTCATATTTAGCATTCTATATTATATATTAAATTAAATTTTCATTTGAACTCACAGAAAATAAAGAGATTCAGGAATTTTCTAAGGAGAATATTTTGTTGTGGAAGGCATGTTGAATGAAACATTGTTCAAATCGTTTTTGATACATTAATCTATATTATGAAATTTAAATATATTTTTCCGATCTTAAAATCTGCTCATTTACGACTGAAGTTCAGACTCAACCCCCTCTTACCTTGTCTAACTCGATGCTCATTTCGTGGCTTGTTTTTCTTGCCCTTCATTCACTTCAAGGTATTCGGTCCCTGTTGAATATGTTGCTGCGCATGTTCGTGTCTCGCCAAAGTACATGGTATTGTTGATGTACATTTGTACATGCATGTAGCAGTGCCTGTGGATTTTCTAATAAATGGGGGAAATACAGGAACACTTATTTTACCCCACTCCCCTTCCTCCGTTAGCATTTTATGAATTTATTTGAGCGATTAAATAAGAGTCATTGGAATTTGTTGGCAACTATCTGCGTTCGGAAAACAATCCATTGATTTGTTTTAAGAAAATTCAGGTGTTTTTTCTTACCTGTACCCAACTGATTAGCCCGAATAAGGCGTTGAAGTTAGCAGGTCGAAAGTGGCCCAGCTTTTTCTTTTCCCATGCGCTGAGTTTTAAGGTCTTTCTTTAGGATATCAGTACTTCTCTTGTGTGTCCTAAGAGGTGTAATTCATTAATATTGTGTTCATAGCTTTTGTCTCTTAAGTATCGAGGAAAAACTTCCCAAGTATACTGGTAAGGTGTTTGGTTCGTATTAACCGCCCTCAGGTTTTCTCGCGGATACAGATAACCTCGCCAAATTTATGTTTATTTCCTCCTGATATACACTATCTAGCCAATCATACAACGTTTTAAGTTTGGTCCCTACTCAGCAACAGGGGTTGAGGGCATGCCCTACCCCCACTCTTTTTTCTTCAAACCTAACTTCTACTAATGAAAATGTTAAAGAAAGGCTGTTCCCCGAAACTTTTGGCTAAAGGAAAGTAATATAAGGGTAATGAAGTAATTGCATGCAGAAAATTTGATACTGAAATTATTAAGGTATTAAAGTAGGTATTAAGGTATTAAGAAAAGCCCCCCCCCCCCAAATATGATTATCGAGTTTCCCTTCTTTCTTGCTTGTCAACTTTTTCAGGTTAGTTAATTTTTTAGATCCCCTCCCACTTAAAATAACGATGCAAGGACACTGCTTCTCAAAAAACGTCATCACAATTAACCGGCTATAATAAACGATATGAAACGCTACAACCAAAACCATCTTTTCAAATTTTTACTGGGTTAGTTTAATATTATATAGCGCTCAGTATACCCAGTTGGCGCTTTTAGAATGTTGTTTACTTCGTTCGTGCTTGCTTGGATACCAAGGTTTTAAGTTGATTGATTGTACATTGTCTCCTCTCGAAAATTTTTCATATTGAGACGCCACCACTTCCCGATGGAGAGCTTCATTTTTGTCCTAAACTTGACTCTTAGGGCCATTAAGCAGGGAGGATCTTTTTCGTGCCAGCACCAACTAGAAAAGGAGACCTCGATTTATACGGTTGTCTAAATGATCTCTCAGCACGTCCAACAGTGGGATTCGAACCCGCGACTTAAGGATGAACCATAACTTCTTACATCGAATATGCTCTAACCATTGCACCACGACGGAGACTCAAAGTTTATTGGCAGCTTTGTAAATGAATATAGTAAGCAAAATTTAAGGATAAGGTAAAGGAAGAAGTACCGGTAATAGAATTTAAACAGATTTAACATGCCTTTGAAAGATTGGTAAAACTCACTTGTATTTGATCCTTATTAGAGCTGTCATGAAGAGGATATATTCATGTCATTACAGAAGAAAATACATACAGTTTAGAAAGACGAGAAAGCAGACATGTTGTAGAACTGAGGGTTCTTTCAGATGGTCTAAGCAGTTCTGTGCGAACATCTACTTTATTTGTCAGATTTCTTTAGTCATAAATTCAAAACTTTAACAGACATTTTTTTGCAGATATTCTTCTTCAAATCTTGGTTGAAGAAAACCAAACACTTTAGTCGATAAGTATGGGGGGAAATATTTGAAAAATTCTGGGGAAGAAATTAAATGGTTACATAAAACTAAGTCACCATATACTGGTGGTTGCTATGAGAGGTTTGACGTATAAAGACAGAAAATAATTATAAAACTATTTTAAAATTTGTTAATACAGCTGGTATGGACTGTATACAAATAAAAACAAAATTTTTTGTTTGCAGAGGAAGATTGCAGTGGAAAAACCTCGGGATCCTCAAAGAATACTAAAACGCATGCACGAAAAACGATGTTAAGAAAAATGAATTACGCACTTTTATTTGTTAGTTAAAGTCCCCTAGGTCTGTTCTATTTGTGTAGAAATAAAACAACCGTGTTTATTTGCAGAGTGAAATCGAAGACTTAAGAAAACATCAATTGTTAGTTAACCATGTGCATGAGAAATTGTTGGTAGGCATATACAATAATATGGATATAGACATCATGATTAAAATGAAACTTTAAAATATGTTTTAATGGAGACCAACCCCCCTCTTTCACTAAAGTTTTAAATATGGCATAGCGAAACAGATTCCTAGTGATGTTCATGAATTTTGAAATTGTATACTATATTGATTTAATATCAAGATTACACTTTGAACCACAGTTCACAAAGGCTATGTAGAGAGGTCACAGCATCTGTCCCAGTGGCCAATTAGACTGTCCTTCCGACAGTTGAGGAAATTCTGGAGACGTGTGCTGCTGAGAGTGACAAGGATCAGGGAAGGAGAGTTTGGGACCAGGCACCGTGTGAAAGGTACCAGGAACCTTGCAATGAAGCGGGAAAGGATCTCCCTCGAGGACTACAAGTATCATGTCAGGAACAAAATATATATATGCAAGAAAAAGGGGGAAACAGAGAAATCTTGGTACATTCCATCTTAATATAGTTTTTAAACGCATCATTGACCCAGCATGGGAGATAACTCTTTCGTTCTTGATAAAATTTTGTTTAGCTCGTACATTTTAAATAAATATACAATCAGAGTGCGCTGGGCTCTTTTTGAGGCGTAAATATTCAAGATTACGACACTTATTTTAATCAAGCAGCCACGGGTAGGAGAGAGCTATATGCGGACTCCGGACCGTGGCTTGAGACGATGATAGCGAGACGGATGGATACGGGACGTGAGATAGCGAGGATCAACATGAGCCGGATCCAGCTTAATAACTACAGAAGGAGCAGGACTGGAGTCACTGACGCTCGAGATCCAGGCCATACCATCGACCTCCATCTCGGTCGCCACCACTCCCACCTCCATCGGTGCCAGCACCACCACCACCTAGACCTGCCACCCCAATACCAGAGAGCCAGGTTAGGTTCCAAGGGTGTATCCTTCTCTGGGGTATTCAGGTACCTGTAGCAGAGATTTTTTGTACCCTCTGTCTTTGTGAAAAGGAAGAGAGCAATTATGTGTGTGGGCGATGTTTTCAGTGTTACCGTTTTTACTAAAAACAGAAATTTCGGTGAAATTCTTTCAAAATGCTAACTCTCCTACAGTTTTGGTCTAATTTCAATATAACTTGGTACATAAGTAGACTACACTAAGATTCATAATTCTGTGTATCGATTTTGGATTTTAATGAACGGTGTTGCTTTGGTTACTAAAAATAGAAATTTCTGTGAAATACTTTCAAAATGCTACTCCTCCTACAGTTTTGGTGTGAGTTCAATATAACTTGGCAGACAAGTATACTACACTAAGATACACATATCAGTTTATCGGTTTTTGACTTATTGCCTTGGTTACTAAAAGTAGAAATTTCTGTTTATACTCTCAAAATTCTACAGTTTTAGTCTGATAACAATATTATGTGGCATACACAATTAGACTACAATAAGAACATAATGAGACTCAATCAAGGATCATCATTCTATTTATTGCTGTTCCCAAAGTAATTTTCTCTTCCTTTGCTCTAAGTACAAACCAGTGGAGCTTCAGTCTCGACAGAGACTTCAGGTTTGTAAGTATGTGTGTATATGTTTACTTGTGTGTATATGTAAACAGTATGTTTGAGAATAGAGAATTACTTATTGTCTTATTTGGCCCTGTGAATTCCTGAAAAATCATTTATATCTTTGGCGATTGCGTATCTATCAAACATGACGTAATTTTCTGTCTAGTCAATGCTGTTGTGTATCATGATACTAAGACGCCATATTAATTGGAACTCTTTTATTACGAAGATGCAAAAGTAACAATCAAGTCGTACAACAAATGATTCATATATGACATCCTCCTTTTTCTAGATAAAATTTTAACTTTAAAGATATAAATTTAACTCGAAACATTTCTCAGTCAGTGAAGATAAGATACAGAAAAGTAATAAATATTATTGTACAATTTTTTTTCAATATTGTTCAATGGAAGCACTTTATGTCTATTATGTATAAATATCTGCCTTTTCCCACTATGTTGTAACTATGTAATGTTTGTATGATGCATGTTATGACAGAAAAAAAATATGAATGACAATAAAAAGAAAACTTATGACTTTTCAACTTAATACACAACTATTCTCCAAGATAAATTAAAGTCCAGGCTTTTTTATATCATTGACATCTGTTTTTTCAATAAAAATGGAACTCGTAAATGTACTTACTTGGTCATTAGTCATTTGCTAAATTATTTTGTTAAAACACATTCTGTTGTTTCTCGTGCAAAAAATGCGGTAAGACATGCATGGATCAAAGTGGAAAATGATCCCTGGAAAATTCAAGTTTATTTAAACTGGCGTATAAATAACTAAAATTCTGCCAATGGTTACTAGTGACTGTTGACTTGAAAATAAAGAAACATATGGAGATAAGGAACAGTATTCAAGATAAAAAGTCCAAAAACAATACAATTACATGTAAAAAGGAGCAGGGCAAACATGGACCTCCGAAATATCAGAGATGGGACCAGTTGCCTTGGAGGATTGAGCATCCCCTGCCGACCGGTCACACCCACCGTGTGCTCCTTGTTATGATCGGGAAATACCGTAATCCGTCGTCAATTCATTGTATAAATAATGGTCATTTCAGTGTATGAGAAGTATACTGATAATTGGTATGAAACACGTTGGTTAGCATTTAACTCAATATAAGCGGTAAAGCTTAAATCATAAATAAAATCTATGTGATTTGATATTTTTAAAGCGAGGGAGAAAAAGCTTTCGCGATATTGGAATGATATAGACGCGCTGCCGCGATGGACACAAAAAAACATATGAGTCTGTCACAAAAGTGATTAAATACATTTATCTGATTACAGGCACTTTTTTCGGTAATAATTATTATCCTGCATCTGGCCCTATATGCTACACTGGCCCAATTAACGATTTTGTTTTTTTTATGAATCCATCACCCTTTCATCCAGATAAAACATTTTACACCAAACGTTTGAAAATGAAAGACTCACGTACCCCATGCTTCCCCAAAGCTCATAGTGCCGAAAAATAAAGGAATCGGATTTTAATTATGCACATCTACATGAAGGATATGGAGATAACGAAAAGTATTTAATCTCAAAGTTCATAAAACAATTCAAAAAAGAGCAGAGCAAACACGGACCTCCGAACCATCAGATATGGAATCAGGTGCCATGGAGGAGTGAACATCCCCTGCTGACCGGTCACAACCGATGTGTGCTCCTTATCATGATCAGGAAATAACGGAAAAATCCGTGATCAATTCAGTATAGTGTAGCCACAATTCCCAAATAAATAGAGCAATCGGAATTTCTGGTAATATGCACATCTACAAATTGTGTACTAAATATATGCAAAGTTTAATTTAATTCTGAGCAGCGGTTAAAGAGGAGTTTCGCTGACAAACTGTTTATCTCTTTATTCGAGGTATGGCCATAAATCTAAGCTGAAAAGTGCCAAAAATCCTGGAAAGAATAAAGGAATTTCCTGATAATATGCACATCTACACCACAGGTACTTGTGGACCGGATCCCCCCTCCCCGATATTTAACTCCGGGGCTTATTGGACATTTTTTTCTCAAATTATATTTATTTTAATGCAATAAGTATTTTGATACCCCGGTTACCCATCAACTGGTTAATTTCTTTCCAGTGAACAATTACTCGCAAGAAAAACGCTTCCTTAACCCCTCTTCTTCACGCTTTCGTGTCAAACTTGACAGAACCTGAACATTTCCAATAAAACCAGTTCTCAAAGCCTAGATAAACACTTCTCAAATAGAATTATTATAAATAATAACGTAGATGGAAGGGACATTAAAAATTCTGATTTATTCCAGAGCGTGCACCAAAATGTAGTATGGCAGATAAAATTTGCCCACCTGCTGACGAAGGTAATCCTTAGGAAAAGCTATCAATCAGATAGATAACAAGTAATACAAGTAGCCGATGCAGATGATGATCCGGATCCAGAGATCAAGAAACAAAAACCTTTGAAGAAAATAAACGTCTATATCTAAACTAGCTAGGATGTTTAATAAAAACTATCTAGGCAGTCTTCCCCGGAATGCTAAATAACAATCACAGCCGATTTCTTTTAAAGCACTAATTAATATCAAGTTTTGGTCTAATAATCCTTTACTGATGAAATAATAAAAAGCTTATTTGATTTCAGATTCATTAAAAATGTCTGTAATTAAGATCTGCTAATTGGAACCACCACCATACCTTCTTTTTGCGATTTCGAGTCTTTTTACATAAAATAAAGGTAGACTTTTAACTATATTTACGATATTAACTAAGAAAGTGAAATCTAAAGAAAGTTTACGGACAACACCTCACATGTATATCTAGTGTTTTGCTAGAGGAATAAGAAAGAACTCTGATGCAGCCGTTTCGGAATTTATTTGCACCAACATACACTGTATAACGCATACACTTGGACTTGGACTAATAGCTTTTTGGATCGATCAATACCACAGTCGAATAAGAGATTTCCCAAAGACTCTATTCTGTAAGGATCAAAAATAGATTTAGAAAAGAATTACTTTGTTTTTATATTATCTACAAATACATGTAAAAGGAACAGCAAAATGCACAAAAGTTGCCCCAACCTATGCCACTCTAGTTGTCGGGTTCTTAGAAGAAAAGAAGAACACTGAAACATACGATTTGGAAATCCGTTTGCCCAATACATAGGCTTAAGCGATATTAAAACGATTGTTTTATTTTCTGGAACAGATCAAATGAAGATTTACAAGAATTTCATGCTATTCTTAATAATCTACACCCGTCTGTCAAATCTACAGTGGAAAAGAGCGGATCAGAACTCTTTTTTAAAAATATCCTTGAAATTAAGGAGGGTCGTACAATCATATTAGATTTATCCTTAGAGAAATCAGATACCCACCATTACCTTGTATTTAATTCCTGCCATCGCCGAAACGTCTGCACCAGAAATTGTTCTTACACTAGTTTATAAATACATGTATATGAGCAAAGGAATTATAGTAAAAAATCTACTTTCGTTTTCGATATATATGGCACGCCATATTCACAAAAATGAGCTAAACATAGTTTCACAGTCGATAAACTAGGTTTATCTGTCGTAAACTATAGTTTATAATTACGGACTGTAAACTATAGAACTTTAACAACGACAGTACGTTAATCTATATTTTACATCTGTAAACCATAGTTAACGCGATAACCTAATATATTAATTTTCAGAACCGTAAACTATACTAAATATGGCACGCCAAATTCACAAAAATGAGCAAAACATAGTTTCACAGTCGATAAACTAGGTTTATCGGTTGTAAACTATAGTTTACGGACTGTAAACTATAGTTAACAACGTTAATCTATATTTTAAAACCATAGTTAACACGATAATCTATGTTTCACAAGCGTAAACTATACTTAACGCCGAAAACAATCATTTGCGATTGCAAAACATAGATTGTCCGATAAATACAGTTTCACGATTTGTAAACTATGGTTTACAAATCTTAACTATAGTTAACGATCGTAAATTGTAGTTTCAGACATAAATTTATGTTTATCAACAAAATATATTGTTAACGTTTTATTACAGACAGATAAACTTAGATTAGCATTCGTAAACTATAGTTAACAACCGGTAAATATAGTTTTACAGATAAAAACTATAGTTAACGAATCGTTAACTATAGTTCACGGTTTGTAAACTATAGTTTACAGTCGATAAACCTAGTTTATCAATTGTGAAACTAGGTTTAGCTCATTTTTGTGAATTAAGCGTGCCATAACTAAACATAGAAAGCAATCATTTGCGATTGCAAATATAGATTATCTGATAAATACAGTTTCACGATTTGTAAACTATGGTTTACATCTCTTAACTATAGTTAACGATCTAATAAATAAATATGGCACGCCAAATTATCTCATTTTTGTGAATTTGGCGTGCCATAAATATAGTTTCACGATTTGTGAAACTATGATTAACAACTCTTAAAGGGGGAGGAAATAAGCACCTCCTTCAAATTTACCTGGTCTTAAAACCTCTGTCAATCATCTGAAATTAAGCCTGGGATTGGATACTTTGATTTGATTGACATTTAGTTTGCTGCTGTTGTGTATATCTTGTGTACCTTGTCTGGAGATCGTATCGACCATCGAATTAACTTTCAGGCTTTTGATGCCTACCGCACATGCCAACGTGATAAAGAAGCGATCAAATCGTTCTTTTCTTTTTTTAATTCATAAGAATATGCCATAAATATAATCAATCTATCAAATAATTGAATAAATGACAAGAAAATCATGGCTATATAATATATATTATAAATTGAATTTAATTCTAAAAGGGAGGATTTCATATCAAGATTACAATCGATAATTTTAATTTCCGTGTCAAAACATGAGTTAACGTACATTTATTCCTCCATTAATTAACAAAATAAACCGACCTGCGTTTGAAGCTAGTATCATGGAATTAAATAAAATTATTTTTTAAAACAAGTATGACAACATTGTAACATTGTTCATGAGTCAAGTGAATTTATATTTATAAGACAAACCTGTACGTGTCGCTTTTCTTCGAGACATGGTGACGAAGTTACGGTATAATAATAAGTTTTAGAAGAGAACTGACTCGGAATATAACATATTGCTTGTATTTAATGATTGAAATTAATAATGAATCCCGAAAGAAAAAAAAACCGATGCAGATGATTCTTTTCCCGTTTCATTGCTGTCGGGGAATCAACCCCGGCCCGAAGCCCTGGCCATTATTACCGACCATGCGTTATGGAAAAATCAAGTAGGGTTTATCTAAAAAGGTATTTATTTAGACAATAATATTTCTACTTCAACAATTTATTCTCAAAACATCGTTTCTAAGTTTCATTGTTATTGTTTTATGATTCACTTTCTTCTTTCGTTTTGCGTAGACGACGTGTAATTTGAATTATTTACTTCTCTTTTTGTCGCCAGATTACGACAGATTTTGGTGCTAAATGTATTTTCGTTATAACACTTCATTAAGAAACACACTGTATATAAAAATGTCGAATTATTAAAAATATTAATTATTGTAAAAGAAAGAAATTGAGAAGGATTCTGTCTGCAAAAAAATACTTGGAAGAAATATAAATTGAGAAAAATTCTTCTTAAAAATGCATATATTTTCAAAAAATACACAATATTAATTCCGCGCTCTTAGTGAAAACCATTATCGCAGAAAAAAATTATGTTTATCAATGAAGGGCAAGTTGGACTTGGATTGCCTATGGAAAGTTGTTTTCCCTGTTTATTTTGTCCAAATGTTAAGACTTGAAAGTAAAAGTACATTGCAAATGGCAGATTCTATAGGGGTCTTGTCTTTATACATGTCATGCTTTCAATAACAGCCTTTCTGAGACCATTCAACTTGCCCTTCAATGATAAACATATATTATTTCTGCAATGATGGATTTAACAAAAAAGACAGAATGAAGCAGGTGCATTTTTCTTTAAATATGCACATTTTCTGATACAATTTTTCTCAAAAAATATCTTTTTAAAATATCTTTGTAATCAAGTGATACTTTCTATCTATTAATCAATGATATATTTATAAACTGTAAACGTTTTGACTTTAGTTTTGGAGCTATTATAAAAATAATTTTTTTTAGACATGTTGACCTTTGACGAAACCTTAACTATGGTTCATGATTGTAAATTATAGTTTACAGACGTGATTCCATGTTTATCAGCAAAATCTATTGTTAACGTTTTATTATAGACAGATAAACTTAGATTTGCATTCGTAAACTTTAGTTTACAACGTTAAATATAGTTTTACAGATAAAATTATTATACCTCCGCTGTAATATAAAATTAATAGCCTAAAACTGCCTATTTCCCCGAAAAGAGACTATTTCGCTCATCTGAAGACTACTCCCTGGAAAATCAGAGCTACTCCCTGGGACTATTCCCTCATGAATATTTATTATTAATTTTAACCAATCAAAGTGTTCAGTGGGCGGAGCGTTCAAGGAATCTCGAGTCTGTGACGTCATGTTATTAACAATGTAACTATAACGTCAAAACATTTCGACATGCGATGTCAAAATCATACTTGAATTCTAGCAAAATGAAGACAACGACAATTCTTCGAAATGTCAGTGAAAGTGCTTCTTAAAAATAATTTAATTGTTTTAGGACACGATGCATTACTTATCCTACAATCTGTTAAACCGCATGCATTTGTAATTATGTCTTTTTAAATGTCGGAATATCTGGTAAAAAAATTAAATCGCCTATGATTGTTTCGGTATAATAAAACAGTAAATGAGTAATGGAATGGGAACTCGGGAAATAGCAAATTTATGGTTCCAAATTTATGCTTCGCCGCCTCGGGAAATAGTCTCCTCCCTCGGGAAACCATAATTTGCTATTTCCCTTGTACCCATTCCATAACTTTATACTATAGTTAACAAATCGTTAACTATAGTTCACGGTTTGTAAACTATAGTTTACAGTCGATAAACCTTGTTTATCAACTGTGAAACTATGTTTAGCTCATTTTTGTAAATTTGGGGTGCCATAGATATACATTGTATTATATAAGACATGGAATGAGAGAGAGAGAGAGAGAGAGAGAGAGAGAGAGAGAGAGAGAGAGAATTGTTCAGTAAATAAAAACTGAAAATGAAAGAAAAGAAAATCTGGAATATTCACTGTATATCAATTGAAATAAATAATAATAATAATAATAAAACAAGACACACGAGATGTGTTTGTGAAACATTGATACCCCATGCATCTTCGCTAGCCAAGGGTTTAACCCTCTGGCTGCGGGAAGGACATATATGTCCTTTTATCCTGCAACTACCCCTTGCATTGACCTAATAAAGGTAACCTAATAAACCAAAGCTTTATCCGGTCACTGCCCTAATAAAGCCTCGTGCATGTATTCCGACGTTCTAAAAGCATTGTTACGTCACGTATACTGCAATGTTTACGCCATGGCGTCATAGTTTCATCTGCAGAGATGTGCCTAAATCTGTCGGAAATAGCTTGTTTTGGACGTTCAAATGTAAAATTTTGTTGCAGGATAAACAAAATACATGATAACTGTCTTGAAATATAAGCGATATTTGGGCTCGGGTCGAAAACGCAAGAGGGCTCGGCAAGCCTCGCCCTCTATCACGTTTTCTTACCCTCGCCCAAATATCGCTTATATTTCAAGACAGTAACCATGTATTTTATATTTACCGCTGGCTGCGAGACGGACATATATGTCCCTGGCGACGTCATAAAGTTTGAGACGTCTTTTCACTTTCTTAATTGAAATTTATATATTATAATAATTAAATTTGACTGCAGTCTTTGCTGAAATAAAAGCTTAAGAAGTTCGAAACAACTTCCTATTAATGAAAGTTTTTTTTTTTAAATATGTAAAATAAATTATTTTATGATAATTCATGCATTTTTGATGCATTGATTTGCAAGTTTATTAAAATGCGCAAACAAAACACCGTAAAAAATAAGAAGTTAAAGTCACTGAGAAAAATAGTAAATTTTACTGTCCATATACATGTAATCACTATCTTAGAAGTAGTTTTACTAGGTACATGTATTGGGTATATTTACTAGAAAGATAACATTAGTGAATCTAGAATTTATAAGCAACTTTCACTAGGCCGGTATCTAAGTATCAATACGAACCTAGCTCCACAACTCACTTTATTTACTTTACTTGACTGAAAGCGTTCTTCAATTCACGACAAAGGATTTACGATGTTCACTAGTTAAATTCACTAGGTTTTCCTTTTAGTGAATACCTTTTCGCAATTCAGTTCTAACATAAATACCGCTAATACATGTATCTGAAAACCTAGATTAAGGATAATAGTCAATTTTGTTGAGGGAAAAATCATAATTGTATATGATAAAAAATGTTTATATAGTAAAATTTTCAAAAGAGTATACTAAAGGAAAATACTAAGAATTCCTTCTGTCCTTTTGGGGTTAAAAGCACGTTACAGTGTATAATTTAGAAATATTTCAAAAAAGTTTATAATATTCAATTTTTATTCATTTGAACAATTTTTTCAAAATTTAAAAAAGATTACTTCTAAAAATTATCTTGATTTTTAGTTTGAATAGGAAACTGACAGTGGAAATGATGTTCATCTGCCTTCGGGTCAATTTTGTAGAAGTAGCTAAGACATGCGAATCTCAGTCGCACTCTTGCAAACCATTTTCCCGATCGACCTAGGACTCTGTTAAACCCAACTTTTATCGAAGAATCCCACTCAAATCTTCAAATAATTAATAGATTATCTGTACCTGATCAATTTAAAAGCTTTATAGACTTTCTTGGAAGAGGAAACAAGTCGCTTTGCAGAGCTGAGCAGGTTCTATTTCAGCAACATGACCCCAGACTCAATTCAAGTAGCCTTCCTCCATTGCAATGACTCCATCATCCATGCGATACCCCTCGGCATGTCCAAACGCACAAGTCCATTAGATTTTATTTATAACTCTTATTCTACATGTTTATTTCCTCTAGTTAAAAAAATATTAAATATCGGAGTTAGCAACGTACTCTATATGCGTTCGTTTTAGAAGATCCAGAAAAGGGAAACAATGTTACTCCCTGTTTTTTCTGAGTAAATATTGTATTTTTGCTTAAGAAAATTTGTCTTGTCTATGCGGCCGCAGGTTGCGCCCCCCCCCTCCCCTCCCTCTTCATTCTTTGTTGTCGTAAGGTCAATGTAAATTTCAAGACATTGACATTTTTTTTGCTAACTTGTCAGATTTAAAAACCCTCATTTTATCGTATAATGTAATTTCTGAAGTCATTGCTATATCACTAACACAAACACAAAAAGTTTTTATGCATTGTCAATATCTATGCTTTCAAAATTTACGAAACCCACACCACTCCCCAACTTTAACAGCAATTCTACTATAAAAATTAATTAAGACCTCAAATTTATATACCGGTAGTCAATGTAAAAATAATTTAATATAGACATGACAACTATGTAAAATAAATGCATTTTATAATCCATGTGCCCCCCCCCCTCCTTGTCAATAAAGCGATCAATCTTTATGATATTTCAGATGTACTAATCCATTAAAAAAAAAAAAATGAAACACTGCATCCAGCTGCAATCAGGTGATATGATTTGTAAATACGACCCCGGGGTTGGGAGACAGGGGGAGGCATTTAATCGGCATATGGTTATAGTTCTCCCTCCTGTGTCCTTACATGTAATATGGACGTTTATTATTTCGACTTTTTCCAATTTTAGATAAACCCTGAACACACGATTTGAACATCGTGTAAACAAACATGGGCGATCTTGTGATATATTCTGTAACATATCAATATACTTCAGGGAACTGTCTTCTGCAACAATGACACGGTTTAATATAAGTTTTAAACTGAATCTTTATCCAGTGCATATTTTTTCTGTTATGCCTGCTTGAAATTATCGAAAAAAACGTGATCAAAACATTTATTAGGCTCCATGTTAGAAACAATACGATATTTTGCAGGAAGAATAAAAATGCGCTTGTCAAATGAATTCTCTTTAAAAGACACTACGAATAGCAGTTTTCTACTTTTAAAAAATATATTCCATTCATTATGATTATGGCGAAAATTACATATCTTCTCAAATCTTCAGATATCAAAATAAGTTTTGAATTATCATAATCCCGTCAATTTCTCTGATAACATAGAACAGTACTTGTTTGTTTTCTACATCATCATTTATACTCAACTGAAAATTAATCTTTATTTTTAAAAATCAAAATGAAAAGATGTAAAAAATGGAGTCCCTTAGGTCAATGATTAGACGTGTCGACTTGTCCGAAAAAAATAAACCCCAGAAAAGTAAGGAAATCCTCATTAAATATTGACTGTTGAATTTTGCTTCTAATAAACTGAAAACACTAGTACTTTTCATGTAAAAAAGACAAATGGATTTATTGTTTCTGATGGTCTACATATTTTACAGCGAAATATTTTTAATAAAAATTTTTTTTCCCTATTTCACCAAAGATGTTTTGTTTGAAAACGTCTTTTAGCCAATGTCTATATGCAAACTTATAACAAACTTATAAGCAAGGGGCTTTGTACCAGTATGAGTCAGGTATTTTTTTTTTGCAAAACTGAATATTAGACCGGAAAGTAAATTTTCCGTAAATATCGACATTTAATAAGCAACTTTTGGTAAATCTTCTTCATAATTCTTGCATCAATGATCGGCAATCAGGTGTTGAATCATTTAAAATCAACATTTAATGTCTACTAAAATAAATGAAATATTTAAACAACTTTTCAAAGAATTTATAGAATTATTTTCGATACATTTTTTAATTTGAATTCATTGGTCAAAATTGTTATGTTAGGAAATTTTTCTTTAAAAATAAAGCATTTTTTTGGGGGGGGGGGGGGGGGGGGGGGGGGTAATTTTGGTTTTTATTAAATTTTTGAAGAAAGCGATAAATCTGTGCGGCGAGAGACAGAATCAAATATTTGAATTTCTATTATTTTTTTTCAGACCGCACAGCATTAGAAATTGCAATGCATATGCAGATGGAGAATACATGTAAATCAAGAATATAAAATACTATTATTGGTCTGTACTATTTTCATTTTTAGCCGGGCTTATTGCTCAAAGAGCAATTGCCGGCTTATGTGATCCTGTTAAAGACAGGATGTTAACACCATACAGTCGCCATTTTTCATTTTTAGCCGGGCTTATTGCTCAAAGAGCAATTGCCGGCTTAAGTGATCCTGTTCAAGACAGGATGTTAACCCCATAGTCGCCATTTTAAAGTTGAGTGTAAAAATATAGTTCTTACTCTCAACCGCTTTTGAGATATAATACAAACGCTGAATAAAGCAAAAAAAAAAATAAAACGAAGTTTTATCTAAATAAATAAAAACATATTTAGTACCTTTGAAAACTTCAGTCTTAAGACAAAGAACATAGTTCATTGGTGTAAGGAGTTTTGATAATCAGTGTTACATGTATTTAAGTTCTCTACTCATACGAAGAAAAGCAGGAGAGGGAACCAGACTGGCCTGTTTGTTTATTTTCAGTTGCGGTACCAGATTAATTCTGATTCTGACAAAATCGGACCGTAGTATTAAGATAGAAGCTCACTGTCAGTGTCTTATCATTTATATTGATAGATTTAAAATGATTTTTTCATCAGAATTTTAAATCTGATATCCTTTTTTTTCATCTGTTACATGTAATACAATATAAACGTATGATTCATGTAAGAAATTCATAATGATTCTACTCTGTAAATGAGCCCGGCTCTCTATACTTCTGAGTACTTTGATTATTTAATTATACTTACAACTAGAAACTCTTGTTGCTACAGCAACAAAGAAGGTCTTCCGTTCTCCTCTATTAATCAATATGTATGCAGGATGTTTTTTTCTATTTAAAAAAAGACAGACATATAATAATCTAGTAGACTAATTGTTCAGTGAACAATTATCGGCCTTTCCACCTTTTTAAGTATTTCAATATCATTTGGGCTGAAAAAAAGCAAGAAAATTAATAAAACAGCAATATTCTCATTTCTCTACAAGGATTTTAGATCGGGCTCGTAGTTGGTATAAATATACTCTAAACAGACTTCCTGGATTATACGAGTCGACTCGGGGATAACCATGATTTCATTGATCCATTGATCACGCAAAGAGAGCGCGTTCAAAACATTGTAACACACTCCTAGGTGTACATGGCAGCTTGAATGAGATTGTTTTCGAGTTAAGATGTAAGGGGTAGGGTCTGATTAAAATTATGATATACCTAATAATATGAATAACATGCATTTGATCTGCGCATCAAGACGGAAGCGTAAGTGAAAACGTTGTGAAATGTCCCATGTGTACCTGCATCATATGTGCATTATACATGTATTAAAGAGATGTTTGAAAAATATCCGATTTCAGTTGTTTTATGTTTGAAATGAATGGCGATAAATTACTTAAGAGCATGTGAGAAACATGAGCGAGGGATGCAAGGCAGTTTGTAATTATAAAAAAGGAAAACAGAGAATCGGGTTCGGATTTTAACAATCCCTACCGAAATAGGTATGGAATATGTGTGTGGATTAAATTCAATGTAAGTAGCATAAATAAAATTCAAATAGGTATTTCTAGATGGGAAACACAGGGAAGAAACGTGTATTGCTTTTTACTATGCTGAAAGTCGCTATTTCTTATAAGATTGTGTTATTCTAGAAAAAAAATCAAATTTCAAATCAAATCAAGATTCATTAAATCTAAATAAAATTAAAATAAATTCCACATACCAAAGAAAGCTAGAATACTTGGTATTAAAGTGTCGTATTAGAGCAGGAGAATCGAATGATATTAACAACAAATGAAGAAATAGCCAATGCAAGCTTTAATTTATTTTATGCCCATCAGAACTTAAATTTCAGACAGAAAAAAGGTGCAGTTTTTGCCAATATTCCGTAAAATTTCATTATACTGAAGAGACTTACCGTAAAACTCTTAGGACACTTTCTTTAAGGTGTCTTCTACTCAAATCCTTAATCTTATGTCGATCTGTGGTGTCTTTTCAGAGGTAGACTGATTTTTTTAAGGGACGAGAGGGGGTATTTCGTAAGCATTTGTTAAAATGAGAGTTGTTAATACCTCCACATACTTAAGCTTGATTGTGACCTTAGGGTCAATGAGGTCAAAGGTCAAGGTCATTTATCAAGGTCAAAGGTCAAGGTCATCAGAGAGAGAGAGAGAGAGAGGTAAACTTGAGATTAACACTTGAAGCTGAATCTAGATAAAGGTAATAAATATTTCTTTATTACTTTTTGAGTAAGGGTCAAAGGTCTCATTTTGAGGACAAGAAATCACGTGACCTGAATAAAGTAAATTTTAAAAGAAGATATTTGAGGTTACTCTAGACATTTGCAGTCTGAATAAAATGTCCCAAATTCATTTCAAATAATTTCTTATCAAAGATATTTATGGGATAGTACGATACTCAATTTATGCAGTTTTTCTCTCATAATTGGAAGTCGTCGTTTTTTTCCAGTGGGACTATATATCTCGAAACTACAAGTAAGATGCTATAAGGTAATACTAAGAAAGATTCCATTAAGAAAAATTTAAAATTTTGATTTATTTGATCACTTCCTGTGACAACGGGAAGTGACGGCGGACGATCTTAAACTCAAAAGATGTGTCTACTCATCAAGGTCTACCATCCCTATTAATATGGTGTCTTAATCTCTTACCGTTTACGAGATCAAGCTATTATAACTTCTGATTTTGAGGACAGGAAGTCACGCGACCGGAAGTGAATTTTACTGAGATATTAGACATTACTGCATTCATTTGCAGTCTGAATAACATATCTAAAAAACCATTACAAATACTTTAACTATGAAAAAAGTTTTAAGGGAAAGAAAGATACTCAAATTATGTAGTTTTAATCTTTTAACCGGAAGTTGTCATTTTGTTTCCGTTGGGACTGATACATTTTGAAACTCCAAATAAGATGCTATAATGTGATGCAAAACAAACTTCAAAAAAGAAAAGTTGATTTTTTTTAATCTCTTTGATCACTTCCTGTGACGACCGGAAGTGACGGCAGACAATCTTACCCCAAATGGTTTTGCCCACTTATCAAGATCTATTACTCATACAAGTTTGGTGTCTTAATCTTTTACTGTTTACGAGATCTAGCTATGATAACTTCTGATTTTGAGGACAGGAAATCATGCGACCGGAAGTAAATTTTACTGAGATATTATACAGTACTGTAGACGTGTGTAGTCTGCATAACATATCCAAAAATCATGACAAATACTTTACCTATTAAAAGTATTTATGGGAAAGAAAAATACTCAATTTATGTAGTTTTTCTCCTTGAACCGGAAGTTGTCATATTTGTTTCCGTTGGGACTGATACATTTCGAAACTACAAATAAGTTGCTATAATGTAATGCAAAAAAAGTTTCAATAAAGAAAAGTTGAATTTTTTATTTCTTTGATAACTTCCTGTGACGACCGGAAGTGCCGGCGGACGATCTTACCCCAAATGGTTTTGCCTCCTAATCAAGATCTACCACTTGTATAAGTTTGGTGTCTTAATCTCTTACCGTTGACGAGATCTAGCTATCATAACTTCTCATTTTGAGGACAGGAAATCACGCGACCGGAAGTGAATTTTACACAGATATTTGACGTTACTGTAGTCATTTGCAGTTTGAATAACATATCTAAAAATCATTACAAATACTTTATCTATAAGAAATATTTATGGGAAAGAAAAATACTCAAATTATGCAGTTTTTCTCTAATAACCGGAAGTTGTTGTTTTCATTTTCGGTGGGACTGACATATTTCGATACTACAAATAAGATACTATAATATGATGCAAAAAAGTTTCAAAAACGAAAAAGTTGAAATTTTTGATTTTTTTATCACTTCCTGTGACGACCGGAAGTGACGGCGGACAATCTTAACCCGATTGGTTTTGCCTACTTATCAAGATCTATTACTCATATAAGTTTGATGTCTTAATCTCTAGCCGTTTCTGAGATATGACTCGGACAAAACTTTTTTGAAAAAGGCGGAAATCGGCCATGTCTGACGACCGGAAGTGAATTTTGAAAAACTGAAAACTCCATCTGAAACATATTTTTATTCTCTATTATCTCTAAAAATTTCATTAGAATCCGTCCAGTCATGTCTGAGAAATCATCGAAAACAAAAAGGGAAAAAAAAAATAATAAAAAGAACTAGAAACTCTTGTTGCTACAGCAACAAATAAGGTCTTCCGTTCTCCTCTATTTCTCTGTATGAAGGATGTTTTTCTATTTAAAGAAAACAACATAATTATAAATAAATAAATAGAAAAAATGCGAAAAAAATAAGTTCCTCCAGCTGGGCTCGAACATATAACACTCGGTTTGCAAGTCTGACATGCTAACCACTGAGCCATCAACTTCTACACCAGATAAGGTATTTTGTAAGGTTTTTATTCTAAGGAGGATGGGTAGTAAAGTCCCGGTCAAATTTCTTAAAAGACTGAGATATTCCCTGTTTGATGTGATATTTGATGTAGAAAAATTATTAGAATAATTATGAGACACATTTGCAGTGAATCAGAGTGCTTGCTGAAAAAAAATGATGTGCAACATGTAGGTAGTACTATGACACCTAGCATATACAGAGCTGTAAATGCGAAACTAATACACGTGGTCAGTTGCAGAGGAAATCAAGTTGAAAAGCCGTAGGCCTTAGAAGAAGGTGAATGACCCCATATCAATTGGTGAATTTTCTTTAGGGCATAGATTGATCTACAGAATACTGGGAGTTTTACCCTGCTCGGAAAAACAAACCAAAATCTGGGTAGTCCCGGGGTGCATTTTTGGTACATGTGCACTCTACTAGGCAGATTACATGTAATTTGTTGTCATAATTTGTGAGTCACGGGCATTTTCTCAACACTGCAATCTATCTAACCTATCTGAATTGCGTAGAAATTCATTTGATAGGAAAAATTGTTAGTTCGGAGATTCCTTCAATTAATATTAAATGTAAATAAAATTGAAATAAATTCTACATATAAAAGGAATCAAGAATACTTGGAATTAAAATTTCGTATTAGAGCAGGAGAATCGAATGCTGTTGACAAAAACTGAAGAAATAGCCAATGCAAGTTTAATTAATTTTTATGCTCATCAGCACCTAGATTTCAGACAGAAAAAAATGTATTTTTTTTCCGATACTCATTAGAATTTCATTATATACTTCAGAGACTCACCGTTACACTCTCAGGACACTTTCTTTGATGTGTCTTCTACTGCAATCCTTAAATTTCATGTCGATATGTCGTGTCGTTTGAGTTAAACAAAATTTTTCTATGTTGGTATTTTAAGGATTTCTTTCAAGAGAAAAAGAGGGGGTATATAAGTATTTGTTAAAGTGAGAGATGTAAATATGTCCAAGAACTCAAACTTGATTGTGACCTTTGGGTGAATGGGGTTAAAGGTCAAGGTCATTTATCGACGTCAAAGGTCAAGGTCATAAAAAACCTTATAAACTTGAGTTTAACACTTTAAGCTGAATCAAGCTAAATATAATAAAGATTTTTTTAACTATTGAGTGAGGGTCAAGATCAAAGGTCAAGGTCAAATATCAAAGTCTAAAGTCAAGGTCATTTGGGAAAAGACATATATAACCAATTTTGATACTTTTCCAATGACCTTAACCTTTTGATCTTGACGTAGTTTTATTTCTTATAATCCGAAGTTGTTTTTTGTTTTGTTTTTGGTGGGGTTGACATATTTCAAAACCACTGATTAGATGCAATAATGTGATGCAAAAAGGAAAAATGGAAAAAAGTTGAAACTTTCAATTTTTAAATCACTTCTTGTGACGACCGGAAGTGACGTCGGAGGCATTTATCCCTATATCTGTTGCCCACTCTTCAAGGTTTATTATTCATATAAGTTTATTGTCTTGATCTGTTACCATTGCCAAGATCTGGCTATGCTTACTACTCAGTTTGAGGACCGGAAATCACGTGACCGGAAAACAATTTTTCAAAAGATATTTCTAGTTACTCGAGACATTTGCAATCTAAATAACGTGTCTAAAATCATTTCAAATGCTCATTCTATAAAATATATTTATGGGGTAGTATGATACTCAATTTATAAAGTTTTTCTCTCATAACCGGAAGTTGCTGTTTTTGTTTCTTTTAGGACGGACATATATCGGAAAAACAATTAAGATGCAATAGTGTGATGCCAAGAAGTATTCCAAAAAGTAAAGATGAAATTTATTATTTCTTTTATCACTTCCTGTGACGCCCGGAAGTGACGGCGGACAATCTTATCCTAATTATTTTTGCCTACTCATCAAGATTAACAACTTTATTAAGTTTGGTGTCTTAATCTCTCACCGTTTACGAGATCTAGCTATGATAACTTCTCATTTTGAGGACAGGAAATCACGCGACCGGAAGTGAGTTTTGCAGAAATTCTCAAAGTTAATGTAGACAGTTGCAGTCTGAATAACATATCCAAAAATCATTACAAATACTTTATAAATAAATGATATTTATTGGAAAGAAAAATACTGAAATTATGTAGTTTCCCTCTTATAACCGGAAGTTGTCTTTTTTTGTTTCCGGTGGTACTGAACTATTTCAAAACTCCAAATGAGATGCTATAATGTGATGCTAAAACAGTTTCATGAAAGAAAAGTGGAAAATTTCGATTTTTTGGATCACTTCCTGTGACGACCGGAAGTGACGGCGGACAATCTTATCACAGCTGATTTTGCCTACTCATCAAGATCTATCACTTTAGATAAGTTTGGTGTCTTAATCTTTTACCGTTTACGAGATCTAGCTATGATCACTTCTCATTTTGAGGACCGGATATCACGCGACCGGAAGTGAATTTTACAAAGATATTTGACGTTACTGTAGACATCCGCAGTCTGAATAACATATCCAAAAATCATTTCAAATACATTACGTATAAAAAATATTTATGGGAGAGAAAAATACTGAAAATATGCAGTTTTTCTCTTATAACCGGAAGTTGTCGTTTTTGTTTCTGGTGGGACTGATATATTTCCAAACTACAAACAAGATGCTATAATGTGATGTAGAAAAAGTTTCAAAAAAGAAAAGTTGAAATTTTCGATTTCTTTGATCACTTCGTTTGGCCGTGGTTTGCGACGATGTCTCACTATGTAATCGCTTTCAATCCGGATGCCCGGTATTGGGAAGAAATCTTCGTTGAATATGTGATCTTGATCACTAGCAATCTTGGCGTATACGAGGTACTAGCAGAATGACGCCGAGCTCTTATGAGCGTCTGTATTTATGCACACATGACGGACCAACAAGAGAGCACCTCTAAAGCCGTTGCCAAAAAATCATGGCGAATCTAAATTTTGTGTGATTTGTACTTTCGGACCTACATATTTTTATGGATTACTGTAATGTATTAATTTGGTTGTGTATTCTTTTTAGCGTTTTTTGCGGAAAGAAACATCCGCTAATTCTAGTACAACGCTAAATGTCTTGCGCATGTTTCATTAATAACAACATTTAGAAATCCTCTAAATCAAATCTATGCTAACTTGTTCAAAAATCAATTTCCGCCAAATATCGTACACGCTAAATATAATACATTTACAGTATTTATTGTGTATTCATCCTAGGAATAAATCATGATACAGGTTGAAAGAAAGTAAATGTCCTTCCCCTTTTCCTACTAGAATGGAGACATGACATGAATCCGTGGTGGAGAAAACGGTAAAAAATCAAAGCGAGGAGACGAAATCCAGTGATCTGAGTCTATAAAATAGGCCTTTCAAATTGATTTAGAGTGTGAGACTAGGAAAACTTATGATATTAGGTGAGATTGGACTAAGGGAAGAGGGCCCTTACAGTTTTTATTTCAAAAGAATACATGAAGAATAAAAGAAGACATGCAGCCCTTTATGAAATAACATTTTTCATTAGGGCCATGTTTACAGCACCATTTGAGAAAGCTCTGCGGGATTTGCCGCCCTTGTATGAATTTCCACGTGTTCCGATTGCCCTTGAATAACAATGACACAGATTCGGAATCGTTCGGAGTACTTTTAATGTGTGTTTAATCGGAAACTGAAAACGAAAGTACATTTTATAGAAGTGAAACCAAAGTCTGCTGAGTTCCGGATATCTGCAGGTTTTACTCACCATGTAGGCGAATAGATCGCCCACAGCAAAAATTACCCGCATTTGCGAGTGGGCAAATGGTTATTTGCAACCCTGAATTCACATCAGAATGAAATTTGACGCATCAAAACTCATGCATAGGCCTATGTTCTATATATAACATATGAACAGTAATGATTATTTCAAACATTGCGACGTCAAAATTTGAAAAAGACGTCAATTTGTCGGTGACTTGTGACGAAAAATGGTTATCATCATTATCATGTGCATATTACCTGGAAATTCCAATTCCTTTACTTGACATTTTGGTCATAACTTGAATATACAGATGAAGAGTTTGTCAGCGGACCTCATCATAAACAGAATTTTGTCAAACTTGGCAATTATTTAGGACACTATATGTACCCTGTAGATGTGCATCAGGAAATTTCGATTCATTTATTTTTTTCAGGATTTTTGGCATTCTTAGTTTTGGGGAAGCGTGGAGGTTTGTGAGCTAGCTCACTTTTTTTCATTCTTTTATGAATGGAGAGAAATGCCCTTAAGAAATAAGATATTTCATCTGTTTTCTAATATGCAAATTAGACATAAGAGTGGTGTATTCGGAAATATTAATCATTCAAACATGTCCATGCAGAAAAAAAATCTTATAAGCAGAAGACCATGTCCATGTGACAATTAGTCTGAGTCACTACAATATATGGGTTTTTATACTTGGTACACCTACCTGTAAGACTATAATTATGAGCTCTCTCGGTACCCTGCTTCTGCCAAGCACCATCAAAGCTTAACCACCAGACTCCCTTCACTCATATACAATAAAATTTTAATTAATAACATAATTTTGAAAGAAATGGTTGCGAATAAAAATAAAACTAGGTCATTTTTTGCTAGAAAATGGCACAGAAATTTTAATCTCATCTCCCGCAGACTTGTATAACATTTTTCCTTTGCCATTTGTACAAGTTATTGTCCAACTTTTCTTTATTCTTCTGAGAAGCACTAGGCATGTTTAAAGTAGATAGGAGTGAATTCACACGTGTTTGACTAAATCCTCCCTTAATCATTCCTGAAATTTCAAAAATATGACATTTGTAACAAGTCAACATGGGAAGTGAATATGTGACACGGTTACCCTTGCTCATTGTCTGTAAGGGTATATGTGTATATGTCCACTTGTAAGGGTCTGCATGTTTGAGGATGGAGGTAATTTTAAAAAATGATATATCGATATGGAGATAACGAACAGTATTCAAAGTATGTCAAAGTCAATAAAACTATACAAAATAGGAGCAGAGCAAGCCTACAAAACACCCCGAGGTGAGATCAGGTAGCATGCTTTTAAACTATTAAATAAAATGCAGATAACCTGCTGCTAGTTTTATATTTACATCCCATTTATTTCTGCCATTTGAAGTCTGGTATTTGCTTCCTGTTGCCACTTCGTTTACAAGTCCACAGTCTGAAAATTTTAACTTGAAAAGCAGTGCATGTGCAAGGCCCAAATTTGTGTTCCCCTAAACAATTTGACAAATAAAGTTTTGATTTAACAAAAAGAGCCCAGCGCACTCTGATTGTATATTTATTTAAAATGTACGAGCTAAACAAAATTTTATCAAGAACGAAAGAGTTATCTCCCATGCTGGGTCAATGATGCGTTTAAAAACTATATTAAGATGGAATGTACCAAGATTTCTCTGTTTCCCGGTCATCTTCATGAAATATAATCCAGTTAAAACACAAAATGAAATAATTCCTACCAACATATATGCAAATATGCATACTAGTATCCTACTACACGTGCAGTGGAATCTAAAATGATAATGCCAATGGTAAAACTAGTACTTAAGTTGGGTACGTGACGCAAGCCCAATGTGATGCAGGTGTTCAGATACATGTATAGTGCAAGAACAAATTGAAAATTATCATTTACAAAAGATGTTTTATTTTAGCTTTGCAATCTAGGCCTATTTGCAAAAACAGACAAATAAGGTGTGTTTGTGTGTGGGTGTTGATGGGAGATGGGTGGGGGTTGACTATTAAATTGATTCTGTATATGGCAGCTTTCAAGAAGTTTCTGCCTAATCAAATATAAATAAACTTTGCACATGTTGAAAAATTCATCAAAAACGCTTTACACTAATTTGAATAGTATTATTTGTTGTTAATCTATATGAGAGAATAGATTTAAAAAGTTCCAATTATGTGCCAAAAATCCTCCCCGCCCCCCTTTATCAAACCTAATTTACATCATTAATTTAATTCTGTAGTTTAATTTCCGACTGGTAATGAATTAAGAATATGAAATACCTATAAAATGGAGGCCCATGGGTCACATGGTCACTAGCTGCAGATCTGTAGCGTTATGGTTTTATATTAGTCTTTGACTGCAGATCCTGTAATGCAAAAAAGGTGCAGTTTACGGTGCAATATTTTTTGCGCACTTCTGGGGAGAATTTCTCCACTTTACAGCATCGGTCAATTTACTAACTTTCACTCCCTAATTCTAGGCACATTATTTAATCAATCTGTATATTTTATCCATCTCCCAACCCTTTATAGTCGTCTCTACTCGAGATAAACTTGCTTGATTAAAATTATTTGTTAGATTGCTGAAAATTCACATCAAGCGAGTTTATTGCCTGTAGAGATTACTATAAATGGCTGGGAGGTGGACAAAATATACATATTGGCCAGAGAATGTGTCTAAAATTAGGGAGTGAAAGGTAGTTGATTGACTAATGCTAGAAACTGGAGAAATTCTGCCCAAAAGTGCTCAAAAAATGTTGCGCGTAAATTGCACCTTTTCTGCATATGGGGATCTGTAGCGTTATGATCAAAGACAAATATATAAAACCAGATCTGCAGCTACATGGTCACCTGAGCATATTATGCTCAATTTGATGAATACATATATTATGTAAATTATTGAATTATATTGACTTTTTCCTTGGTAAAGCCCAATATGAAGAAGTGTGCATTTAGAGGCAAACACCTTAGTGCGGGTATTACTGTCTCATGACAGCATCTAGTTAAGTTTGTCTTCTGCTATTGTTCAAAAAGTGTTGACAGAAAGCTTAATTATGAAAAGAGTGAGTGAATAATGGTACCAAGAATTCTTAAAGAAAGTGAAATTGGTGAAAGTGTTTGCGAATCACAAATATTTTTCAATGAAACGAAGGGGATACACTTAAAAGAATGACGGTGCTTATCCGTAATATGACGTTATATTTAGGTGCGGCAAATACCATAAACGCAAATTGTTTAAAATAAGATATTTTGGAAAGTATACATCATATTCCTTTGATTTTTTCAGGTCCGTTTGAAATAAATAAAGCTTCCATCATTTATAATTTTGTTGCTTTACGTCGATTTTTTGCAATTTTATCAAAGTTGTGACATTACTTTTTGATCAACCCTCGTATTTTGACCTACTTATAGAAAACTGAAACGTTGACCATAATTTTTTAACAGGTGGTGTCAGGGATTTCATATTTCACAAGTGTATTTTTTGCGATATGGCCTCGCTTTAGGTATACTATCATATTTGAATTGCATTTCAGGAAGTTTAACTTTTACTATAAGTTGCCATTCGGGGATATCAGTATTTTACAAACATATCTTTTTAAAAATAATTAAAATTAGTCGAAATAGTGTAATTTGATTGGAGCTTTTCTGATCAAAATTTGTCCGTCGTCTGTCGTCGTTGTAAACCTTTTACATTTTTATCTTCTTCTCAAGAACCACTGGACCAATTTCAACCCAATTTGCCACAAGTATCCTTAGGAAAAGGGGGATTCAAGTTTGTTCAAATGAAGGGTCGCGCCCTTATTCATGGGGAGATAATGCAGAAATAGTGAAAATTTGGTGGTATGTTTTTAAAATCTTCTCAAGAACCACTGTGCCAAGAAAACTTGACACTTATACGGAAGCATCCTCAGGTAGTATTGGTTCAAGTTTCTTCAAATTATGTCTCCTGGGGTAAGGGCGGGGCCACAATGGCCGATCAAATTTTTATATAGAAATTTATAGGGAGATTATTTAAAAATCTTTTTCTCAACAACAGCAAAGGCATGAATAATCATATTTATGTGGAAGCATTTTCAGGTAGTGTAAATTCAAATTTGTTCAAGCATCTTGACGTCTACGCTCCAATAACAACATCAGCAGAAAAACCGATTGCTTTCCAGTTATCGACCTTCTCCTCTAGATTCATATCTATTTCTGCTTTTCACCAATGTGCCTCTTATTGCACATCAACGTAGATACATTGTGTAGCCTACACTACAGAGCTAGTGTTGTTAACTTCCGAAAAAATGACCTCGATTGGGTGGATTGAAGCTCGTCGATCTCTAGATCACCTCGTTACAGTGCTGCTATCCCACAAGTTGACATTGGATGGGATCGGATAGGATTCAGGATTGAGGATTCACGATAGAAACATATAGAAGTTAATCCAATCCTATCCTATCCTATCCTATCCTGTATCCTACAACCAATCAGATTCGAGCAAAGGTTCATTCATATTTCAGAATAAATTACAAAAACGAAATACGATATAAAATGTTTACAAAAGAAATATTTATAAATTTACATTATAAACTTCGAGTAACACGGCGTACGATCTAACCGTGAAGGATCACCGGAAGAATTACCTTAGGAATGTAAACAACGAAGAATCAAGGCATCGAAAGACCGCATTTCTTCAGCTTGTTTGGATGATTTAACCGATTCTTACTTGTGTAAAAGTGTAATAACATGTTTTTCTGTTAAATATGCTCTGTTTGTTTGGATAATTCCACAGGAACCGTCAACAGCGGACCTGAAAAGATGATGTGCGAGATCATGTAAGTATACTTCACACTGTACACTCTACATGTGTGCATTTTTATACATAATTATCCCTTTAAACAATGTTCTAATGTCTTAAACTATAAACATTTTATTCTGTTTAATATAAACAAAAATTGGGTGCGGAAAAAGAAGTAGTGTAGACAGAAGGGGGGGGGGGGGGGTAAATGTTTACAAATACTCTGTGTCATATGTATTATGCCTTAATCAGGTTGTTACTCTTATCATTTCCCTAATAAGGTCAGAAAATAGTGTTTTTTTTTCATTTCTGTGTAATTAATAATAAATGAATGTAAAGTCATCCTGACCATTTCTAATGATACTGCTTAACTGTTTAATGAGCTCACTCAGTATAGCACTTACAAGTTGTACATGTATGTATGATGTGTTGTGAGTTATGAAATATAAGTTAATCTATTAATATTATTCTCTTTACAGAAAATGGATTGCCTGCACTCATGCGTCATCACAGTATAAAGGATTTTAACCTAAAAAGTATGTATGATTTTATTTTTATCATGTATTTTTACATGGTCATTATTCCCGTGTGGACCCGGGATTAGAATAGGTCCTCAGTACCCCTTTGCTTGTCGTAAAAGGCGACTAAATTGGGCGGTCCTTCAGATGATCATGAGACCCGAGGCCCCGTGTCACAGCAGTTGTGGCACGATAAAGATCCCTTCCTGCTCAATGGCCGCAAGTACCGAGCATAGACCTAAATTTGCAGCCCTTCACCGGCAATGGTGACGTCTCCATATCAGTGAAATATTCTGGAGAGGGACGTTAAACAGCATACAATCAATCAATATGGTCATTAAAATACATTAACATCATTATCTGAGTTGAGATTACATGTCTGATGATGTCTGCAGTTTCTCGGAACAAGTGATTTTCTTCTTTCAAAAATCTTGAGAGTAAAACTGAAAGAAATATTGAATTTTTCTGGTCATCATGTTGTTGTTACATAGATTTTCATATTCAAATTTCAAGACCAAAAAAAAAGAAAACCAAGAAAAAACATTAAATAAATACAAGCAGAAAATAGAGAAAAGTCACTAAAACAAATGTATTCATACTTGTTAGCAAGTTGACAAGATAAAATGAATTATAATGTACAAGTAAATTATGTTCAATAATTTTTTTTTTAATTTTATATGACTGAGGTTGCAGTATAAGATTTTATTTTTCATGATTTCTAAATACATTACTTTTGGGAGAGAAAAGGTGAAATCAAAGCCAATTGTACATGAAATGTGAGATATAATCACAATCAAAAACATTTTAGATGTGTATGAAATGTGTATGACAAAATTTACAATCTACATGCCTATAATTATGTTGGTTTTTTTTTTCAGGAAACCCTGCACATTTGCAGCTGTACAGAATGCAGTTCATGCCATATGCTGTTAGATTAAATGATGAAAGATGTTCAAACCAGTGTCAACATGGTCAAAAAGTCTTAAGTCTGAAATCATGGTGCTTTTGTTAAGGAGATCAGTGTTTGACAATAACTCTGACATTTGAATTTCAATTTGAGCGTTGGATAAGAAAGCCAAATTATATGCAAGTAAAACATTATACAAGTGTAATAAAAACATTGATAAACTTAAATTTAAACAATGTTCATGTACATGTATCAGTGATCTTTGCATTGAAATTAATAAATGCTGTACATGGATACTTTTATAATAATGACTTTTTCTCATGGTAATGGAATATTCAATTGTTAAACATTGTTGAGGAATCACCTTGAATAAAAATATTGTGAACTTGATAAAGTATTTTTCCTCATTGAAACTGAAAATTTTAAGATCAAATGTCCAGGTCAAATACAAGGTTTACTCAAGAATGTGTTATAAATGCTGTAAATACTGTGAATTCTTATGCATGTTTAATAAGGAACATGTGTGGAGCATTTTAATATTTCTCAATCTGACACTGATTAACATTCAAGATCAAATGCCAAGGTCAAATACAAACTTGGTTTACTCAAGAATGGGTTATAAATACTGTAAATACTGTGAATTCTGAATTTATCATGCATGTTTTATAAGATTTTAGAAACGTGTGACCTCACTACAATATTTATTACAGTCAATCTGTCAACCAATATCAAATTTATATAATATACTCTATTAATCATCAATTATTCAATTTTTACACATAAAACAAAATTGGAAATTGAAATACATTTGTACGGCGCTGAGCTGACCATAAACTGAGAAGAAACTGAAGTTGAATTAAAAAAAAACAACATTTCGATTATCTTGAATTTTATTTAGCAACTATATATTTTGCATGTTTGAAAAATATCACATACAACAGATGATGAACTGAAACTTTGAAAAAGAATACATTATGAATTGAAATTAAAAAAATCATACATTTAATATATGATATTATAAGACAATTTCACATTTAAAATGATTAATATGTGAAAGTCAAGATATTCTAGATCTGCATTTTGACTTGTCTGTTCGGTTTATTTATGGTTTAGTAATATCTTCTTTTTTTTTCAGAATTGCATACAGAACCAGAAGTCTCTGTCGAGACTGTAGCTCTACTGGTTTGTAATTATCATAAACCAATGCACTATTATATATAAGTTAGTGTAGTCTACTTGTCTTATGTGCCAAGAAATATTGAAATCAGACTAAAACTGTAGAAGGTCGTAGCATTTTAAAGGTATTTCTTAGAAAATTCTGTTTTTAGTAACCATGGCAACACCGTTCATTGAAATCGAAAACTGATGCACTGTTTTATGTATCTACATGATCTAAGTGTGGTCTACTTGTGTGCCAGAAAATATTTAAATCAGATTAAAACTGTAGAAGGAGTAGCATTTTAAAGTAATTTCTCAGAAAATTCTATTTTTAGTAACCATGGCAACACGGTTCATTGAAATCAAAAACCGATGCACTATTTTATGTATCTTAGAGAAGTCTACTTGTGTGCCAAGTTATATTGAAATCAGATCTAAAACTGTAGAAGGAGTAGCATTTTAAAGGAATATCAAAGAAAATTCTATTTTTAGTAACCATGGCAACACTGTTCATCGAAATCAAAAACCGATGCACTATTTTATGTAACTTAGAGTAGTCTACTTCTGTGTCAAGTAATATTGAAATCAGACTAAATCTGTAGAAGGAGTAGCGTTTTAAATTAATTTCTCACAAAATTCTATTTTAAGTAATCATGGCAACACCGTTCATCAAAATCAAAAACCGATGCACTATTTTATGTATCTTAGTGTAGTTTACTTGTGTGCTAAGTAATATTGAAATCCGATCAAAATTGTAGAAGGAGTACAATTTAAAGGAATTTCACATTTTTAGTAACCATGGCAACACCGTTCATCCAAATCAAAAACCGATGCACTATTTTATGTATCTTAGAGTAGTCTACTTGTGTGCCAAGTAATATTGAAATCAGATCTTAAACTGTAGAAGGAGTAGCATTTTAAAGGAATTTCACAGAAAATTCTATTTTTTGTAACCATGGCAACACCGTTCATCGAAATCAAAAACCGATGCACTATTTTATGTATCTAAATGTGGTCTACCTGTGTGCCAAGTTATATTGAAATCAGACTAACACTGTAGAAGGAGTAGCATTTTAAAGGAATTTCACATAAAAATCTATTTTAAGTAACCATGGCAACACCGTTCATCAAAATCAAAAACCGATGCACTATTTTATGTATCTTAGTGTAGTCTACTTCTGTGCCAAGTAATATTGAAATCAGACTAAAACTGTAGAAGGAGTAGCGTTTAAAAGTAATTTCTCAAAAAATTCTATTTTTAGTAACCATGGCAACACCGTTCATCAAAATCAAAAACTGATGCAATATTTTATGTATCTTAGTGTAGTCTACTTTTGTGCCAAATAAAATTTAAATCAGATCAAAACTGTAGAAGGAGAAGCATTTTAAAGGAATTTCACAGAAAATTCTATTTTTAGTAAACATGGCAACACCGTTCATCGACATCAAAAACCGATGCACTATTTCATGTATCTTAGAGTATTCTACTTGTGTGCCAAGTTATATTGAAATCAGACTTAAATTGTAGGAGGAGTAGCGTTTTGAAAAATTGTTTACAGACAGACGGACGCCGGACGCATTACTATCGCATAAGCTCTTCTGGTCTCTGACCAGTAGAGCTAAAAACCTGTTATACAGGCACAGTTAGACTATACATGTACATGCATGTTATTTTCATGGTGCTCAGTTTAGGAAAAAATAAAATTTTACATAAAACATATATTTAAACATTGTTACCGTATAGGCCTATGATTTTTTTAAAAAATGAATTATAACACGTCGGACGCAAGTCGCGATCCCGGGTCTCCCGATCATTGTAAGTAGGCGATCATTGTAAGTAGGAAAATTAAAACACTAAGTACATTTTTTCTTTAATTCTTCTGGTAGCCCAATTTCTTTACATTTGTTCGCAAAATCAGTACTTGTCCACATGCAATTACGATCTGTTTGTTAGGCCTAACATTAATTTTTAACATGGTAATGATAATCGTAAATTTAATTTGTGCGGTGAGTCGCGAATTATGGAATGCCGATCTCGATTATTTTTCTCCATTAAAATATATAACATTGAAATGAATACCATAACTATATCTGATTTTTTTTTTCTGGTAATTCTTTTTTTTTCGTTTTGTCAAATTAATTCCTAAATATTAAACCAGAAGTCTGTCGAGACTGAAGCTCTACTGGTTTGTACTTATAGCAAAGGAAGAGAAAAAGTACTTAAGCAGTTGGAAATTGAAACTTTTGAACAGCAATAAATAGAATAATGATCCTCGATTAAGTCTCTTTATGTTCTTAGTGTAGTCTACTTGCATGCCACATTATATTATAATCAGACTAAAACTATTTAGAGAAGCATTTTGAAAGAATTTCACAGAAATTTCTATTTTTAGTAATCACGGCAACACCGTTCATCGAAATCAAAAACCGATACACAGAATTATGTATCTTAGTGTAGTCTACTTGTGTGCCAAGTTATATTGAAATCAGACCAAAACTGTAGGAGGTGTAGCATTTTGAAAGAATTTCACAGAATTTTCTATTTTTAGTAACAACAACACCGTTCATCGAAATCAACAACCGATACACAGAATTATGTACCTTTGTGTAGTCTACTTGTGTGCCAAGTTATACTGAAATCAGACCAAAACTGTAGGAGAAGTGGCATTTTGAAAAAATTTTAACAGAATTTTCTATTTTTAGTAACCATGGCAACACCGTTCATCAAAATCAAAAAGCGATAAACAAAATTATGTATCTTAGTGTAGTCTACTTGTGTTCCAAGTTATACTGAAATCAGACCAAAACTGTAGGAGGAGTAGCATTTTGAAAGAATTTCACAATTTTCTATTTTTAGTAACCACGGCAACACCGTTCACCGAAATCAAAAACCGATACACAGAATTATGTATCTTAGTGTAATCTACTTGTGTGCCAAGTTATATTGAAATCAGACCAAAACTGTAGGAGAAGCAGCATTTTGAAAGAATTTCACAGAAATTTCTATTTTTATAGTAACCACGGCAACACCGTTCATCGAAATCAAAAACCGATACACAGAATTATGTATCTTAGTGTAGTCTACTTGTGTGCTAAGTTATATTGAAATCAGACCAAAACTGTAGGAGAAGTAGCATTTTGAAAGAATTTCAAGTAGCATTTTGAAAGAATTTAACAGAAATTTCTATTTTTAGTAGCCACGGCAACACCGTTCATCGAAATCAAAAACCGATACACAGAATTTTGTATCTCAGTGTAGTCTACTTGTGTGCCAAGTTATATTGAAATCAGACCAAAACTGTAGGAGGTGTAGCATTTTGAAAGAATTTCACAGAATTTTCTATTTTTAGTAACAACAACACCGTTCATCGAAATCAACAACCGATACACAGAATTATGTACCTTTGTGTAGTCTACTTGTGTGCCAAGTTATACTGAAATCAGACCAAAACTGTAGGAGAAGTGGCATTTTGAAAAAATTTTAACAGAATTTTCTATTTTTAGTAACCATGGCAACACCGTTCATCAAAATCAAAAAGCGATAAACAAAATTATGTATCTTAGTGTAGTCTACTTGTGTTCCAAGTTATACTGAAATCAGACCAAAACTGTAGGAGGAGTAGCATTTTGAAAGAATTTCACAATTTTCTATTTTTAGTAACCACGGCAACACCGTTCACCGAAATCAAAAACCGATACACAGAATTATGTATCTTAGTGTAATCTACTTGTGTGCCAAGTTATATTGAAATCAGACCAAAACTGTAGGAGAAGCAGCATTTTGAAAGAATTTCACAGAAATTTCTATTTTTATAGTAACCACGGCAACACCGTTCATCGAAATCAAAAACCGATACACAGAATTATGTATCTTAGTGTAGTCTACTTGTGTGCTAAGTTATATTGAAATCAGACCAAAACTGTAGGAGAAGTAGCATTTTGAAAGAATTTCAAGTAGCATTTTGAAAGAATTTAACAGAAATTTCTATTTTTAGTAGCCACGGCAACACCGTTCATCGAAATCAAAAACCGATACACAGAATTTTGTATCTCAGTGTAGTCTACTTGTGTGCCAAGTTATATTGAAATCAGACCAAAACTGTAGGAGGTGTAGCATTTTGAAAGAATTTCACAGAATTTTCTATTTTTAGTAACAACAACACCGTTCATCGAAATCAACAACCGATACACAGAATTATGTACCTTTGTGTAGTCTACTTGTGTGCCAAGTTATACTGAAATCAGACCAAAACTGTAGGAGAAGTAGCATTTTGAAAAAATTTTAACAGAATTTTCTATTTTTAGTAACCATGGCAACACCGTTCATCAAAATCAAAAAGCGATAAACAAAATTATGTATCTTAGTGTAGTCTACTTGTGTTTCAAGTTATATTGAAATCAGACCAAAACTGTAGGAGAAGTAGCATTTTGAAAGAATTTCAAGTAGCATTTTGAAAGAATTTAACAGAAATTTCTATTTTTAGTCGCCACGGCAACACCGTTCATCGAAATCAAAAACCGATACACAGAATTTTGTATCTCAGTGTAGTCTACTTGTGTGCCAAGTTATATTGAAATCAGACCAAAACTGTAGGATGTGTAGCATTTTGAAAGAATTTCACAGAATTTTCTATTTTTAGTAACAACAACACCGTTCATCGAAATCAACAACCGATACACAGAATTATGTACCTTTGTGTAGTCTACTTGTGTGCCAAGTTATACTGAAATCAGACCAAAACTGTAGGAGAAGTAGCATTTTGAAAAAAATTTAACAGAATTTTCCATTTTTAGTAACCATGGCAACACCAAAAAGCGATAAACAAAATTATGTATCTTAGTGTAGTCTACTTGTGTTTCAAGTTATACTGAAATCAGACCAAAACTGTAGGAGGAGTAGCATTTTGAAAGAATTTCACAGAATTTTCTATTTTTAGTAACCACGGCAACACCGTTCACCGAAATCAAAAACCGATACACAGAATTATGTATCTTAGTGTAATCTACTTGTGTGCCAAGTTATATTGAAATCAGACAAAAACTGTAGGAGAAGCAGCATTTTGAAAGAATTTCACAGAAATTTCTATTTTTATAGTAACCACGGCAACACCGTTCATCGAAATCAAAAACCGATACACAGAATTATGTATCTTAGTGTAGTCTACTTGTGTGCTAAGTTATATTGAAATCAGACCAAAACTGTAGGAGAAGTAGCATTTTGAATGAATTTCACAGAAATTTCTATTTTTAGTAGCCACGGCAACACCACACCGTTCATCGAAAACAAAAACCGATACACAGAATTATGTATCTAAGTGTATGTAGTCTACTCGTGTGCCAATTTATACTGAAATCAGACCAAAACTGTAGGAGGAGTAGCATTTTGAAAAATTGTTTACAGACGGACAGACAGACAGACAGACGGACGGACGCATTACTATCGCATAAGCTCTTCTGGTCTCTAACCAGTAGAGCTAAAAACTGAGAGTTGCAGGATAGGATAGGATAGGATTAGACTGAAATCACAGGATAGGATTGTGGATGCAGGATTCACGATAGGATAGGATAGAATTGTCAACTTATAGGATAGCAGCACTGTACTAGGATTACGTGTTCTAACGCAGTTAAATTGAAAAATTGAATGTATTATTTTAACGAAATAAAATTTGTAAAGCGTAAACTGCCCAAAACCATTTTAAATCGTCTAAAATAGACAAAATAATTACTCATTCCTGAAATAACCAGAAGTCTCTGTCGAGGCTGTAGCTCTACTGGTTATACTTAAAACAAAGGAATAGAAATGTAGTAGTTGGGACTTGAAAATTTAAAACCGATGCACAGAATTATGTATCTTAGTGTAGTCTACTTGTGTGCCAAGTTATATTGAAATCGGACCAAAACTGTAGGAGGAGTAGCATTTTGAAAGCATTTCACAGAAATTTCTATTTTTGATAACCACGGCAACACCATTCATCGAAATCGAAAACCGATACATAGAAATATGTATCTTAGTGTAGTCTACTTGTGTTCCAAGTTATATTGAAATCGGACCAAAACTGTAGGAGGAGTAGCATTTTGAAAAATTGTTTACAGACAGACAAACAGACAGACGGACGGACGCATTACTATCGCATAAGCTCTTCTGGTCTCTGACCAGAAAAGGTAATAAAAATGAGTAAGATTCTCTACGTAAAACTTTAATTCTTAACTTTCAACCTTTTAGTAAAAGTGTTTATTCAACAATGTAATCACTTTCTGAAATTTTGTTACTCGTTCAGTGTTTTGCATTGGCTCTGAGAAAAGATTCAAAATTTCTTCACTAGGATTTCTGTTGTAGGCAAGCTCTTCCAGCGATTTTGTTTAAATGTTCCTGCTGAATGCTTTTTCATCAAATTAAATGTTCCAAAAGGGGACGATTCATCTGTTTGAAAGAGAAACATCCATGTACATGATGAATAAAAGCATGCAAATTGTATTTCTTTTGTCATTTCAGATTGATAATAAAAACACATTCATATGCATAAAATATATTCAAGTATTTACAATTTTAAACCCTGAAATCTGTATTTTCTACTTTAATTTTACTTGAAAAAAAAAATCAAATAAATTATTATTAATGTTAATATAAAAAAAAATAATATGTTTGTTAGATAAGACAGTAACATGAGTTATCAATTAAAATTACAACTATTCTTTGTTTAGTTGGGGTCATTTTGGAAAAGCTGTTAAGGTCATCCTTTTCCCCGATTGTATCAGCTTTTGCATCGTTTTCCTGCGCTAGTAAAAACTGGTCTGTATTTTGTGATGTAGAACTACTCTGTTGACATTCCCTGGGTAACACCATATCAATGCCCTGAAATATTTTGCAACCTCATTATCTGTATGTAGTATGTGTGTATTTATTGAATTTTTCTTACAAAGAGACCCATAATAAATTAAAATATATACTTACTAATAATTAGAATTTTAAAGTATACAGTGAATAGCAGGCAAAGAGCATTGTTACTGTATATGATGAAGGGGGGAGGGGGTCTTAAAATACTACATAACCCTTTCACTGTATGCTTCGACGAAAAAAAAAGAAAATTTCAGTGGGGGAACACCTTGCCAAGGAGCATTCTCTATAGTATTTAAAACCCTGATGACTTGAAAAGGGGGACAGGTCCCTCTCCCCCCGATTCTACGTGTCTGAACACTACTGTTTGTATATATCACGATGACCTACCGTTAAGCACCTTTTCTTGCACAATTTTTTCCAGTGCTGATGATTTTCTGGGAGTCTTGGCAGGTGTTGGCGAGTACAAATCCTCACATTCTGCGTCTCTCGATCTTTTACAAGGTCTAGCTGGGCTTGAATAATCAAAATTGTTGGGATTGCCCCTTGTTTCAAAATTTTATAGTTTAGTTGAAAGCCAACGGAAGCACCTAAGCCTGGATGTACAGTAAATTGACCCTTGTCAAAGTGAAGTTCACACAGCTTTGTGTATTGGGTCGGTTGAAATCCATCTCCCTTTAATTTAAGAGTCCAATTTTCTTTAGTTAAGGGCCTTTTGGGAATAAAAACATACTTTTCCCTTGTCCAGACTTAACTGTGCAATTGAAAGCTGCACACTGCACAAAATTGTCCAATAGAAGTTATGTTCCCCACACAACGGCAGTGTCTTTCAATTTCTCAGTTTCTCTAATGACGTCACGCGACAAGGGAGACAAGCAATTCACAATAAACACTCCACTGGTCACAGAGGTAAATTTAAGCGGCGATTAGCGATGACAATATGATTGTTGACATGAATTTTAACATACATCCGAATCTTATCTTTATTGCACCAAAGACTGATAATCACGAATCATTATGTATTTTCAAATAATCATTATATTAGACCATTTTTGAATTTCTGATTGACAATATCTTTTGGGAGTTTGGAGACTAGGTCTTCCAACAATTTATTGGAGTTCCAATGGGTACCAATTGCACTTTATTATTAGCAGACCTATTTTTTGTATTCATATGAAGCAGAATTTTTGCAAAATCTTGTGCCTGAAAAGAAGACACTTGCTATGGCCTTCAACTCAACAGTTATATATATCGACGATTTTCATTCCTATGTCGATATATATTCTGGTTAGCTTGATATAAAAGATATTACAGAGTCTGACACATTTGTTTCATACTTTGATATTTCACTTAAAAAAGACGTTAATGGTAATCTTAAAACCGAGCTTTATGAAAACGTTTCTATCGTTAATTTCCCTTACTCATGCAGTAATATATCTTCATAACCTGCATATGGCGTTTATATATATCTCAGTTGATTCGATACGCAAAAGCATTCTCTATGTATGAACAATTTAAAAAAGAGGCCCATGGGCCACATCGCTCACCTGAGCACCAAGGGTAGGACTAGTATAAAATGGCTTTTTATTGTAAAGTTTAAATCCAAAAGTAGTCCCATGACCAATCATGGATTTGCTATTTTTTAGAAAATGATTGAGAAGAAGATTTTTAAAGAATTTTCCTATATATTTCTATGTAAAACTT
>PRKT01000283.1:271225-288492 GCA_003671525.1 Saccostrea glomerata
CATGATTTGAACAAACTTGAATCTACACTACCTGAGGATGTTTCCTCATAAGTTTCATCTTTCCTGGCACAGTGGTTCTTGAGAAGAAGATTTTTAAAATATACCACTAAATTTTCATTAATTCCCAATTATCTCCCCTTGAATAAGGGCGTGGCCCTTCATTTGAACAAACTTGAATCCCCTTTACCCAAGGATACTTTGTGGCAAGTTTGGTTGAAATTGGCCCAGCGGTTCTTGAGAAGAAGTCGAAAATGTGAAAAGTTTACAGACAGACGGACAGACAGACAGACGGACGCCGGACAAAATGTGATCAGAAAAGCTCACTTGAGCCTTCGGCTCAGGTGAGCTAAAAATGAGTTTAATTATTGACAAACAAGTTTATGAAACAAGAATATCAACTGTCTCGTTTTAAGTCATCATTACCTAGTTAGCAAATGCAATTTATCATTAAATCAAATGTTGACTGACGTTTTTCATACTAATTGTGAGTCAATTATCCCTTATACACTGAATTGATGACGGATTTTTCCGATCATGACAAGGAGCATGCGGCGGATGTGACCGGTCAGCAGGGAATGCTTACTCCTCCAAGGCACATTCTCTCACCTCTGATATTAATGAGGTCCGTGTTTGTTCTGCTATTTTGTATTGTTATTATGGACTTTGATATTGAATACTGTTCGGTATCTCCATATCCTTCATTTGCGATAAAACCACATTTTTTTCTGATCAGCGGAATCAAACTTTTCTTTATACCGGTAATGGTAAGAAAATGATTCGATCGGAAATTACCTATATTTACAGAGTTGAAGATGTCCTTAATTTTAATTTTTTTTTTTACAAAACTATTAATAGTTTCCGATAGGCCTGAATTTAGCGAAAGTTTCCTCCCGTTGGTCGCCATATTGGAAGTCGACTCGGTGATTTTCCCTCTGTGTCTTACCTAGTTTAAGAGGTTGTAGCAGAAATATTTGGTGAAAAATCTTTAATAATTTTTTTTAATAAAGGAAGCTATGATAAGGCTGCCCGTTAAATATCAAACTGTAGTAACTTCTCTGAACTTCATAGATATGACGTCATAATAGAATATGACGTCAAGTCACTGCATACTTGAGCTGAAATGATGGGGAAAGTGTCATAATTCTTACACGGCATGTAGATTTATTTTTGGGACTTCTTGTTTAATTCAAGTTTTATGATTGTTTTTTAAGCTAGATTGTGCTGAAATGATGTTGAACATTTGAAATTTAAATATCCCTTTCCCTATACTTTCCGATATACGCATACTCAAACAACAGCAAATAAATTGTGTGTGAAACGCTCCTCTTACACGTCCGTAGACAGAGTTAGAATTTATGAATCGTGTTTATATTGGACTGGCACAAGTGATAAACAAGGACAAATTGAAGATATTCTGTGTGAATCTACAAGAGAAGCATGTCCTGTAAGTGAATATTGCTGGGGTATTGTGTGTAGTTTATCCAATTTTGTATAAATCGCGATAACGTGTGGAAAATACCCCTTCTTATGTTGGTAAGTTGAATTTCTCGTAAAATAATTTCTTAACGAGTAAAAATTAAACCTGCCCCCGTCATGCGTCATCACAGTATAAAGGATTTTAACCTAAAAAGTATGTATGATTTTATTTTTATCATGTATTTTTACATGGTCATTATTCCCGTGTGGACCCGGGATTAGAATAGGTCCTCAGTACCCCTTTGCTTGTCGTAAAAGGCGACTAAATTGGGCGGTCCTTCAGATGATCATGAGACCCGAGGCCCCGTGTCACAGCAGTTGTGGCACGATAAAGATCCCTTCCTGCTCAATGGCCGCAAGTACCGAGCATAGACCTAAATTTGCAGCCCTTCACCGGCAATGGTGACGTCTCCATATCAGTGAAATATTCTGGAGAGGGACGTTAAACAGCATACAATCAATCAATATGGTCATTAAAATACATTAACATCATTATCTGAGTTGAGATTACATGTCTGATGATGTCTGCAGTTTCTCGGAACAAGTGATTTTCTTCTTTCAAAAATCTTGAGAGTAAAACTGAAAGAAATATTGAATTTTTCTGGTCATCATGTTGTTGTTACATAGATTTTCATATTCAAATTTCAAGACCAAAAAAAAAGAAAACCAAGAAAAAACATTAAATAAATACAAGCAGAAAATAGAGAAAAGTCACTAAAACAAATGTATTCATACTTGTTAGCAAGTTGACAAGATAAAATGAATTATAATGTACAAGTAAATTATGTTCAATAATTTTTTTTTTAATTTTATATGACTGAGGTTGCAGTATAAGATTTTATTTTTCATGATTTCTAAATACATTACTTTTGGGAGAGAAAAGGTGAAATCAAAGCCAATTGTACATGAAATGTGAGATATAATCACAATCAAAAACATTTTAGATGTGTATGAAATGTGTATGACAAAATTTACAATCTACATGCCTATAATTATGTTGGTTTTTTTTTTCAGGAAACCCTGCACATTTGCAGCTGTACAGAATGCAGTTCATGCCATATGCTGTTAGATTAAATGATGAAAGATGTTCAAACCAGTGTCAACATGGTCAAAAAGTCTTAAGTCTGAAATCATGGTGCTTTTGTTAAGGAGATCAGTGTTTGACAATAACTCTGACATTTGAATTTCAATTTGAGCGTTGGATAAGAAAGCCAAATTATATGCAAGTAAAACATTATACAAGTGTAATAAAAACATTGATAAACTTAAATTTAAACAATGTTCATGTACATGTATCAGTGATCTTTGCATTGAAATTAATAAATGCTGTACATGGATACTTTTATAATAATGACTTTTTCTCATGGTAATGGAATATTCAATTGTTAAACATTGTTGAGGAATCACCTTGAATAAAAATATTGTGAACTTGATAAAGTATTTTTCCTCATTGAAACTGAAAATTTTAAGATCAAATGTCCAGGTCAAATACAAGGTTTACTCAAGAATGTGTTATAAATGCTGTAAATACTGTGAATTCTTATGCATGTTTAATAAGGAACATGTGTGGAGCATTTTAATATTTCTCAATCTGACACTGATTAACATTCAAGATCAAATGCCAAGGTCAAATACAAACTTGGTTTACTCAAGAATGGGTTATAAATACTGTAAATACTGTGAATTCTGAATTTATCATGCATGTTTTATAAGATTTTAGAAACGTGTGACCTCACTACAATATTTATTACAGTCAATCTGTCAACCAATATCAAATTTATATAATATACTCTATTAATCATCAATTATTCAATTTTTACACATAAAACAAAATTGGAAATTGAAATACATTTGTACGGCGCTGAGCTGACCATAAACTGAGAAGAAACTGAAGTTGAATTAAAAAAAAACAACATTTCGATTATCTTGAATTTTATTTAGCAACTATATATTTTGCATGTTTGAAAAATATCACATACAACAGATGATGAACTGAAACTTTGAAAAAGAATACATTATGAATTGAAATTAAAAAAATCATACATTTAATATATGATATTATAAGACAATTTCACATTTAAAATGATTAATATGTGAAAGTCAAGATATTCTAGATCTGCATTTTGACTTGTCTGTTCGGTTTATTTATGGTTTAGTAATATCTTCTTTTTTTTTCAGAATTGCATACAGAACCAGAAGTCTCTGTCGAGACTGTAGCTCTACTGGTTTGTAATTATCATAAACCAATGCACTATTATATATAAGTTAGTGTAGTCTACTTGTCTTATGTGCCAAGAAATATTGAAATCAGACTAAAACTGTAGAAGGTCGTAGCATTTTAAAGGTATTTCTTAGAAAATTCTGTTTTTAGTAACCATGGCAACACCGTTCATTGAAATCGAAAACTGATGCACTGTTTTATGTATCTACATGATCTAAGTGTGGTCTACTTGTGTGCCAGAAAATATTTAAATCAGATTAAAACTGTAGAAGGAGTAGCATTTTAAAGTAATTTCTCAGAAAATTCTATTTTTAGTAACCGTGTTAAGCCAAAGAAGAAAGAAGAACTTGTCAACGGAATTACATCTTTCTGGGAAAGTCTAACTGCAGAGAAGTGTGCTCGTTACATTGATCATGTGCATCGTGTGATACCTCATGTTGTTCTGAATTCAGGAGGACCTACCAAATTCTAAGGATGCATGTGCATTAAGTGTCCAGTTAGACATATTGCCAATTTACCTCACTCAGGTGACACGAAGTGCCTTAAAATGTACATAGACTTTACACAGTTCAGGAAACCAGTGATGAACTTGATGCAAATTAAGCGACAATTATTTTTGTGTGTTAATATTGGATGCGATTCATCATTCTGATCATCTGATCACTCTTATAATATGTGCGTTAACATTTATATTCAAGTACATTAATTTTATAGATTAGTGTTTATTAAGTCGACATATATTATTGCCCCAGATTTTAAAAGAATGGTGGACATTCATCTGATTTGTCAGAATTGTCACAAAAATTGTAGCTTGTGTTACTTAATATGATTCAGATTGGATGCTCATCATGTTAAGCATGATACAAATTATGAAATGCATTATCTGTGATTAAAACTTTGCTAAATGTTTTTAGTTTAGATGTTGTAACACTGATAACCTTGACATTGTTTTCAGTTTGGATCTTGTATCACTGATAACCTTGACATTGTTTTGACTTTGGATCTTGTATCACTGATAACCTTGACATTATTTTGAGTTTGGATCTTGCAACACTGATAACTTTTACATTGTTTTGTTGACATTTTACTTACAAATAAATATAGTCTTTGAATAATAAACATGATAAAAGATGTGGAGCTTGTATTTCTTATGTGCATCACCATGATCATGATGATCACAGATCACTTGTGCCATTTCTCATTCATATGTTCTAATACTCCAATCCACACTTTGCAAAAATTGTGTCTCTTTGCAGGGTCAAACAAAAGGTCAAAAGGGAATGAATTGATATTTCTCCTTTGAATGCTTCCAAACATTTGGATGTGGTCCAATAAAACCACTGTGTTTAATCTTTTTTTCTTTATATATGGGTAGCCCCAGTTGGGATTAATAAATACATTTGTATACAAAATGCGCAAAACCTTTTTATTTAGGTGAATAAGTTACAAATCAGAAATTATAAAGGCTACAGTGATGATTCTCCCAAAAGCTGGTGTCAAAGGGACATAACTTTTGAACAGCGTGGATTCAACTATTGGAACCTACTTCCGGAAAGGACATCAAATTTAATAAAAAAAAAAAAACTGGTCGCATTTTAAAATTGGAAAAAGTAGTAACCCTGACCATGCTGACAAATATTTATGACAGAATCATTTTTATTCATGGGGGTCAATGTTCATTCTTAATTTTGTGGTATATTTGTTTATATGGTAGATTCAATGAATCTCTGCTTTGAAAATAAATGTTCTTGGGGATGAAAATGCAAGTTAGTTTATGAAATCCAGGTTATTTTCCGATCTCAATCTATTCAATACACAAGGACATGCTCTACGTATGCTTCTTAAACGAGGTAGTTTGTTAACAGAGAAGTTGATGAAACAAAAAAATACTATAGTTAATTATAGTTTACTATAGTTAACTATAGTAAATCAAAGTGTCCAAGTTTTGGCCAACGTTTTTCAAAGTGTCCAAGTTTTGGCCAAAGAATTTCAAAGTGTCTAAGTTTTGACCAAAGTATTTCAAAGTGTCGAAGTTTTGGCCAAAGTTTTACAAAGTGTCAAAGTTTTCGATAATGTTTTCCAAAGTGTCAACGTTTTAGATAAAATTTTTCAAAGTATCAAAGTTTTTAATTAAGTTTTTCAAAGTATCAAAGTTTTTAATTAAGTTTTTCGAAGTATCAAAGTTTTCCATAAAGTTTTTCGAAGTGTCAACGTTTTCGATAAAGTTTTTCAAAGTGTCAAATTTTTCACCAAAGTTTTTCAAAGTGTCAAAGTTTTCACCAAACTTTTTTAAAGTGTCAAAGTGTCTGTTAGAGTGTTTTGAAGTATCAAAGTTTTAAATAAAGTTTTTCAAAGTGTCAAAGTTTTCGATAAAGTTTTTCAAAGTGTCAAAGTTTTGGTCAAAGTTTTTCAAAGTGTCAAAGTTTTCGCCGAAGTTTTTCAAAGTTTTTGCCAAAGTTTTGCAAAGTGTCAAAGTTTTCACCATCGTTTTTCAAAATGTCAAAGTTTCCCCATAGTTTTTCAAAGTGTCAAAGTTTTCGATAAAGTTTTTCAAAGTGTCAAAGTTTTCATCAAAGTTTTTTAAAGTGTCAAAGTTTACGTCAAAGTTTTACAAAGTGTCAAAGTTTTCGTCAAAATTTTTCAAAGTGTCAAAGTTATCACTATAGTAAATCAAAGTTTTCAAAGTGTCAAAGTTATAACTATAGTAAACTATAGTAAACTATAGTTAACTATAGTGAAATATAGTTAACTATAGTTTACTATAGTATTTTTTTGTTAGGGCACACACGGCGAATGTGACCGGTCAGCAGGGGATGCTCACTCCTCCATGGCACCAGATCCTACCTCTGATGTTTCTGAGGTCCGTGTTGCCTGTGCTCATCTTTTGTATTGTTTTATGGACTTTTGATCTTATGTGTTTTTCGTTGTCTCCACGTGTTTCATTGTATAATGCACGTAAAAAATTTGATGTTAACTTCTGTGTTAAAGATCGAATGTAACTTTTTTGTTGAATCATAGACATGATATATAAAAAGCCATCTATTCTCTAATTTCTAATCAATGTGATGGCATTTAGTATAAAAACTGCAAGGTCAGCTTTGCTATCTGTAAAATTCAATTGATTTAAAGAACAACTATCACATCATACAGGAGTTCAAAATATTTCTTACAAGATTTTTTTTACCAGTATAAAAACTGCAAGATCAGCTTTGCTATCTGTAAAATTCAACTGATTTAAAGAACAACTATCACATCATACAGGAGTTCTAAATATTTCTGACAAGATTTTTTTTAACAGATTTAAATTTACCTTTAATGCATGAAACGTTTTTAGCTCACCTGAGCCGAAGGCTCAACTGAACTTTTCCGATCAAAATTTGTCCGTCGTCTGTCGTTGTCGTCGTCGTTAACTTTTCACATTTTCATCCTCTCAATAACCACTGGGCCAATTTCAATTAAACTTGGCACAAAGTATCCTTGCGTGAAGGGATATAAGTTTGTTCAAATGAAGGGCCACGCCCTTTTCCAAGGGGAGATAATCATGAATTTGTTAAAAATTAATGGCATTTTTAAAAAATCTTTTTCTCCAGAACCGCTGGGCCAGGAAATATGAAACCCATGTGGAAGCATCCTCAGGTAGTGTAGATTTAAGTTTGTTCAAATCATGACCCTCAAGACAAGGGTGGGGCCAAAATGGCCGACCCAAGTTTAACATAGGAATATATAGGAAAAATCTTTAAAAGTCTTCTTCTCCAGAACCATTTGGCCAGAAAAGATGAAACTCATATGGAATTATCCTCAGGTAGTGTAGATTCAAGTTTGTTCAAATCATGACCCCCCGGGCAAGGGTGGGGCCAAAATGGACGACCCAAATTTTACATAGGAATATATAGGAAAAATCTTTAAAAATCTTCTTCTCCAGAACCACTGGGCCAGGAAAGATGAAACTCATGTGGAATCATACTCAGGTAGTGCAGATTTTACATTGCTGTAAAAACAATACTTTCAATAAGAAATATATAACTTATTCAAAATGATGTCAAAATCAAAGAGAAATAGAAAAAAAATCACAGCATCGGGTCCTATGAATTTAAAATTACGTGGCTGATGGGTCTTGCCTATACTCGTACATTTGTTACAAATAAGTTTAACTTGATAAAGTCTATAGCTAAACTTTTAATTTAACAAATGCACTTGCAGGTAGCAATGTGAGGGAAGAAAAAAGGGAAAGAACACGAATTTTTCTCTTTATTTTGTTACTTGATGCCAACTTTAGATGTACGGTGTACATGAAACGTTCCATGTACAGTCAAACCTGTATTAAGAGACCTTCTAACGGAGAAAGGAAAAAAGGTCACATATGACAGGTGGTCTCTTAATACAGGTTGCTTATTTTCTGCAGTGTTCAACAAATACAATGCTGAAAATAGAATATGTGTATATGTTGAAGGTATTTTATAACACCTTATGTTTATTTAGACTTTTTAATAAGTACTGGTAAACTCTAAAATGCTTTTACAATTGTGACCTATTAAGAAATAAAAATTTCTTGATCTGCACATGAGTCATTTGAATATTGGGAAATATTGTGAACATCTGAAAAAATTAATATTTTTTCATACAGTATAAAAAAAACTGCAACCCCCCCCTTAATAATAGTTTTTTTTTTAACATTTTAGCCTACATGTATATATAACCTCTTATGTTTTGCATAAAACTAAGAATAAAAACTTATCATGATTTTTGTTATGCACTTGGTATCAAATTAAATTATATTTAAGACTGAAATATTTATTTAACCTAATTAATTTTTGTTCATTACTGAACTACCGTGTCTAATTGCCTGTTTGTGATTTAAATCACTTCAATTATCACATGGTGTGGGTGCTAGCTGGCGTGTGTTTATATACCCATTGGTGTCACAATGCACTTAAATAAACATCTACGATTTATTTACGTCTTAATTAAAGTTAAACAGGCAGGTTTTCTAGCTGAATATCCATTTGGCCCTTATACATCTAGCATGAAATGATATCGGGATCGAACTCAAACGTTCATTTTCAAAATGGCGCTTAATCACTGGACAGAAAAACGTGATGTTTATCTTTTAGATTTTAATGTTTATTCAATAAATATTGAAGCGTAAGTAACAATATTCATTTATAAATGTTGTTTTATTCGTAAAACTCACATTATATAATTAATAAATGAAATAAAAGCATGTCTGTAGTTGTTTTGATCCCAAAACAAAGCATGTTCAACCGAAATCGAAAGTAGGAATCGGAAATTATATAGTCGTTAAATTCGGGTAAAATTGCTTGAAATGACTAAAAATGGTCATGAAAATCACGGTCGTTGGTCGCGTTAGACAGGTGGTCGTTTAATACAGGTAGAATATATAGGGAAAAGCATTGGGGGGAATTTTTACGGTCACATGTGACAGTGAGTCGCTTAATACAGTGGGTCGCTATGGCAGTTTTGACTGTATACTTAACACAAAAGTTTGTGTAGAGTGTATAAGGAATTTCGCAATGACGCTGTACACTTTGTACACTTTTTGTTTTAAGTGTAAGTTGTCATTGGGTTTCGTTGAAAATGCTATACACGTTACAAACATAACAAGTGTAAATCGACGGCCGCTTTATATCAGTCATTTAGTGTTCACTACACATGTCCGCATTATGTCACGTCTGTGTCATTCTTGTCCCAGCTGGTAATGTTCCAAAGCTCGCATTTTTTTTCAGCATATGCATATATAGCATTACTGCCTACCAAAATATAATAAAACAATATCTCTCAGAACCATCAAAATCTTGTACATGTGTATTCAACATCATGGCAAAAAAATCATCAAAGAAACCTCCACCAAATTTTAGACTTGAAATTCCAGGTGATGGAGAATTTAAAACTAAAATTCAAAGAAACATCGACCAAATTTTAGACTAGAAATTCCAGGTGATGGAGAATTTAAAACTAAAATTCAGGGAAAACTTCAAGAGGTGAAACCTTTTCTCACTTCTAAGAGCAATGCACCTGTAAACAATGCTGTAATAATTAAGGAACTTTTGGTTAAAAATCACCCAGAGGACCAAAGAGTGGAGCCAGATCAGAAACAATTTCCATCAACATATCTTCAAGTCAGGAAGAGGGACGTAAATCAGAAAATGTTTGTTTGTGCAGAATCATCACTTCTGCAAATTTGTGAACTTTGTGAAGCTCATACCAAAAACTGTGATAGAAAATTGAAATTTTCAAAGAAAACTATGAAAGGATATGTCATCTCTTTGGCCTAGCCCTGAGGCCATAAATTTCACAATGTTGGAAGAGGCACTCTTGCTTATCATAAACTATGTACTTACTTAATTTATTTAATACCGAGAAGCAGAGAAGATTTTCAAAGATTTCATGCATTTTTCACTATATAATCTTTAGAGCCCCGCCCTAGCACAAAAACCCCTGACCCTTGGGTCATGAAATTCAATATTTTGGAACAGGCAGCCTTATTCAACATACCTATGAACTTGGTTAGTTTATTTAATGCCTAAACGCAGAGACAAAGAATTTTTAAGAATTTATTTATACTCACTATACAATCTTTATAGCCCCACCCAAGCACTAGAATTCCCGACCGTGGGGCCATGAGATTCACAATTTTGGAACAGTCAGCAATATTCAACTTAACTATGCACTTGGTTAGTTTATTTAATGCCTAAGAGCAGAGAAGAATAATTTCAAAGAATTTATGCATTTTCACTATCATAATCTTTATAGCCCCGCCCTAGCACCAGAACCCCTGACACTGGGGCCATAAATGTCACAATTGTGGTAGAAGACTAAATGCTAGTTACAATCTTACTAACAGTTTGACTTCTTGATGTCCAGGAGTAAAGAAGATTTTTAAAAATTGCACTAATTTGAGAGGTTTTGTCCCCAGGGGGCAGGGACCATGAAATTCACAATTATTATTCCCCTTCATCCATAGATAATATTTGCCAAATTTGGTTTAAATTGGTTGAGCGGCTTTAGAGAAGCTGAAAATGTTCAAATGTTAAGGGGCGATGAAAACGGATAGCAATAGGTCACCTGATCTAAAATTATAATGTGGCTTTTCAGTATATGAAAGTAAAAGCCATGTAATACACAAATATTTAGTATATGTACGACTGATCCGCAAAGTAAAAAAAAAAGATTTTTCCTTGAAGATTTATTCGGACAAGTCAATTGAGGTACCCTATCTGCAATAATTTGTTAAAAGTGACTATTTAATAAGTTTAAAAACATAATTTTTCTCATAAATATTTCATGTAAAATAAACAATTCTGATATATGTGCGATAGATTTGCTAAAAAAATGGTCCTATCTTGAAAACTGCAGTAAAGTTTAATGATCGTTCGTTGTTTTGCTTGCTGTCTTGTCGTCGACGTCTCAATACATTTCACTGAAACTCTTTACTTTATGAATTATTTCTTCTTCCCGAAGGTACTTTCCTTCGATAAAATTTAGGCAGACCTGTAATGGAGTTCCATACATTGTTCCTAACAAAAGTGCAGTTAGTCTTGTGTTGATGCATAAAAAAAGACGGAAGCTTGATTTATCAATCTCGATGAACTTTGTACAGTTAGTAAGGTCATTTCTCATACTAATTAGTTACGCTAAACTTCGTCATAAACAAAATTTTCTAACAAGCAAAATCCCTATATAAATGTAATAAATCCAAATAATAAGAAATCGTTTGCATTGTCGTGATTAAGATGTTAAAGCAACGCACATAAACCTATCAAGGATTGAAGGCCCCTAACCGAATTAATAGCTGATGGAACATTTATCAACAATTTTAAAAACAACTACATTTTTCAAAATCTTTCATATGTTTGGTATGTTGTCAAAAGCATTTTTCTCCATCAATACGTGAAATAAAACCCTTAATTTGTTCCATTAAGACAATGTATGTCTGTTAATAGAAAAAAAATCCTCGGATTTTATTTATGTTTTTTTTTCATTTAAAATAAACCGAGGTCCAATGTCGCAGTAGGTGCTGGCACTAAAATATTCCTTCCTGTTCAATTGCTCTAAGTGCCGCGAGTATAGGAAAAATTCTGCAGTTCTCCACCGGCAAGTGGAGGAGTCTCCATAATGGCATGTGACTGAAAAAATCTCGTGAGGGACATTAAACAGTTTAAAATCAAGTACAATCAACTCTAAAAATTACTTATAAGGAAATAAATAAATGTTCAGGCTGTGGATCGGGATAATTTTTTATTCCTGTAATCAGGTACAGGAAAATGAATTTCATGTCACTTGTTACACATGCATGGTAAAGCCTAAAATTGTGTGATTCGGGTAACCCTTATTGGAATATTAGGGTAGGTTGGTAAGGATTCAAAATAAATATTTATGTATGACCACTGAAATGAAATAAATAAAAAATCATGAAAATGTTATTTTATGTGAAACTTTCTTTTTCTTTCTTTTTGGGTTGCAAATTGTTGCGTAACCGCGTAGCACAGAATACCCCCCTCCCCCTCCTCCCCTCATTTATAAATTAGCTATAAATCAAATCATGAGTTCGAATCAAGCTTACATAAATTTCACCATTCCAAACAAATTAAGATGCTATACTACCCTACGATGCTTTCACATGTTTCATTTTTTCTGGCCCATTGTTCTTGAGAAGAAATTTCCTTAATAATTCATTGTAAAAGTTTTGATTTCCTATTGTCTCCTTGTTCTACATGTACCCCCGGGGTCATGATTTTAAAAGTGTTGATTCTACATGTACATCTGAACGCTTCCAGATTAGTTTCGGCTTTTCTGGCCCAGTGGTTCTAGAGAAGAATTTTAATGAACCCATTCTATTTTAGATTTGTCTTTCCAATTTCCCCATGTACTGTAGATTAAGCTCTTCGTTTTAACTATTTACACTAACCATTACCCAAGGATGCTCTGTATTAAATTTTGTTAAAATTGGCCAAGTGGTTCTTGAGAAGAAGTTAAAAATGTAAAACGGTTATTTACAGACAGATGGGCGGGCGGACGGACGACGGGTGATCAGAAATGCTAATTCCGGTATGAAAAGGACTCAACTCTTATCAGGGAACATCGACAAGAAAATTTGTTCAGTGGAGGGGTGGTGGGACAGAACCCAATAAATTTTAAATGCAGATAGGCCTAACCATATATGCAAATGGTATTCCCAAGTTTCACCGAAGAAACAACAGACGTCTAAGAGATAAACAATTTTCTTGCATTATCAATTTTATTTTAAAAAATGCTTGTACATGTATCAAATACTTGGAAAACGTAATCACAGAAGCACGATCTGTTGTCTGCCTTTATTGGTCTTAATTAATTGATGATGTTCTCTGTTGGTACACGCAGTTCAATATTGATGACGTCGACGCCGAAGGGAACAATACTCAAACCTGAAACTCGCTGAATTGCTGAAATTTATGGAGGAGAAAATAACAAAAAAATAAGACTTCATGAGAGCTGCAGATTATTTCAGAGTATATATTACAAAAATTAAGCATACCTCGGGCTTAATCGACCCTTAAAGTAGAAACCTTTTGGTGGAACCGAAACAAAGTCGTCGTCAAACGAATAAATGGTAGAATCCAAAAAGCAGCTCTTGATTTCCAAACCTCAGTGATAAAACATTATTTACTTCATGTAATCTTATTTTATCATACATGTATATACACTGTGTGATTATTAAATTAAAACTTTAATCATAAGAATCCACTTATTCTTGGTTTCATGTCGTACATACGTACATACATGTATAAATAACACGGTTTCATACCTCTCTTTGCACAGCATCGTACTATTCTTCCTCCACCAGGTCTTGCAACGTCTCCAGCTGGGAATGAATCACCAGGGCACCTCCAACCACCAGGGCTTGTGTCTAATAAGAGAATATTTAAACAATGTAATACAACATCACGTTTGTTGGTATCAAAAGATGGATCTTGTCAGAAGGAATTCATCTGTGATGTTTGAATGACAACTATCTACAAGTTCAGGATTGAAGGTCTCTTTTAAAAAGTATGTTAAGGTTAAGATCTAGTGAATGACTTAAGATTTTTAAATTTCTTTTAATTTTTTGGTGCTAGATCCATTATCACGTCATAGTCATTTTCAACTTTCTTATTTTATTATACGGCTTGAACAGAATTATGTAAAAAGTAGAGTATATTTCATAGAATTCAATATGAAATCATATGAAAAGTAGTTCCAATACATATTTTAAATTTGATATTATTTCAAAGAGACCATGAGCAAACAAATTACCGTTCTCTAAGAGATTTATAGGCAATCTGTCTACATTTTTAATGTTGGTTATGAAAAACTCCCAAATGCAATCATATAAATGGTTTTAATTTTACAAAGAAAATTACAGTTTCGAATATGGTTTTTCATTTTGTTTACCTACAAATTATGACCGAAACTCCTTTGACAAACTAAATTTGTAGAGCATCATAAGAGGAATCTATTTTTCAAATTTGATAATTCTGTATGCACCTTTTATTTATTTAATCTTGACCTTAAAATCTAAATCAAGGTCAATTATTTTTCTTTCAATGTATTTAAGATCACGCTGAACAAATAATAACGAAGCCTGATCAAGATAAAGAAGGGCCAACTTTTGAAAGAAATAAAATGTGTAAAACTTTATTTGAGTTCTTGTCACAAAGAATATTCCATTTACACTTATCAAATATGAAAGTCACATATAGCCCTAATTAATCAAAAGTTAGCATGTAACGAGCAATTTCAAAGATGGACAAGTATATTCTTGCATATATTTAAATCAGTAGAAGACATTTTTCACCGGGTAATGTGAGTGTGCGTTTTTTGTTGGAAAGGTGAGAATATTTAATAGCGAAATTATTTAAGCCGAAATATGGCAAAGGCTGCCGTAAAACAATTTTTCTCTTAGGTTTGTAACGGGAGAGTTGTAACGGGAGAGGAGAAAATTCAGCGGACCAGACCGGGATTCGAACCCGGGCCCTCTGAAACTCCGGTCAGGTGCTCTACCAACTGAGCTATCTGGCCACCGGCGATCGAATTCTCCTGCCCGCCACAGGTTGTTTTTGGTTAAAAGTAGATCACATGATCAGGTTTAAAGCACATTGAGAGCAGAGAGATATAAGGACACTTACTTATGAAAACACAATTTTCATTGATTGTTGAGGGAAACCAGAACGGAAACCAGTTGATGCTACATATATGATGGTTGTTCGTAGTTCATTTTCTAAACACCGTTCACGTAAAACCTCTCTTTTGTAAGATCCTTGTACTGTACTCGAGTGTAAGAAGCAAATCAGTACAGCTAAGGTAAGTTTTCCTCTCATCGCTATGCTTTGTCAAATGAATCTGTATAAAATAAAACATAAATCAAGTCAATGTAGCAATTAACCTGAAGTCTCCTACGCGAATGAAGCAGCTCTACTGGCTTGTACTGATAACAAAGGAAGTGAATAGTAGGAGTTGGGACTTAAAAATTGACCACGGCCATAAATAGAATAATGATCCTTGATTAAGTCTCTTTTTGAGGCAAGATGTTGCAATAAGACTACAACTGTAGGATTAGTATTTGATAAAATTTTACAGCATTTTCAATTTTAGTTACCATGGCAACAGCATTCATCAAATTAAAAAAAAAAATAAAGACAATTATGTATCTCAGTGTAGTCTACTTGCATGTTATATTATATTCTAATTAGGGATGTCAACGAATATTCGAATATTCATTCGATGAGTTGATATTCGAATATGAATTTATGATTCGAATATTCGTTTTTAAGTATACAAGCATTAAAAAGAGAGAAAAAAACCTGGCAAGTTTTATTAGAAATTGAATCAAGTTTGTACAAAATTTAAAAAAAAAACACTCCTCTTGGATTACCTTTAGTTAAAGGTGTGAGGAGTGTATCTATTAGAGTAATTTATTTATTTGTTTACTTAATTAGTTGTATGATAGTGTCCACTACTTACAATCAGCTTGTGTTGTTGTAAGGACACAGGTTAACAGTAAACACATGGATCCCTTGTTTATGTAAATATCATTAGAAATCATTGTCAGGAAATTAATTAGCAAAAAGTAATTGCTTTTAATATTTCAACATTAGATAATTGTTCTGCTTGGTATAAATTTGTAGGTATCAATGTAGACTTTAATAAGACTATCAATTAATCTGGAACCTACAACAGAATCTTTTGAATTTTCAAAAAACAATCATTACAATTTGGATGTATACTATTCATATGTTCGATAATTAATACAATCTATAACAATCTCTACATGAGTTTTTATTCCAAAATAATGGCATAAAACCTATACTTCTTGACAGGAGAGTGAAGATATATATCTAATAATGCAAAATGTATTTATTTTATCGAATATTCGAATATTTTCGAATACTCCTATCGAATATTCGATTATCAATTATTGACAATTTTGACATCCCTAATTTTAATCACACTAAAACTGTATTTAGAGTAGCATTTCGAAAGTATTTTACAGATATTACAGAATTATGTATCTTGTGACTGTATGCCAAGTTATATTAAAATCACTGTATGAGGAGTGGCATTTTAAAAGTATTTTATAGAAATTTTTCGAAATGAAATCCGATATAAAGTATCATGATTCTAAGTGTAATCTGCTTGTGCCAGGTTATATTGAAATCAGATCAAAACTTTAGGAAAAGCAGCAGTTTGAAAAAATTTCACAGAAATTTCTACTTTTAGAAACCACGACAACACCGTTCATGGAAATCAAAAACTGTACGCGGAATTATGTATCTTAATGTTGTTTACTTGTGTGCCAAGTTATATTGAAATCAGACCAAAATTGTATGAGGAGTAGCATTAATTTTTGAAAAATTGTTTACAGACAAACGAACTGACGCATTACTATCGCCTAAGCTATATCTGACCAGAAGAGGTAGAAACGGGCAAAAAATCTTTAAATTAGTTATGACCTGTCAGAATAATATTTTAGATACTATGATAATAACTTACCTGCAAGTACAACATATTGTGTTGATTTGACAGCAGACTCCTTTTTATAAAAAAGTGGTAAATGTACGGAGGAAAAAACGGGTCATTTATATATATATTTTTAAATAATGCATTTCTAATGAATAATTTCTACTTGAAAGTTTATGAAAATTAAAGGTTTTTCATGATTATTGTTTCGTAAATGACAAATTTCTTTTGTTTGAATTTTGAGTAGAGAGCCATTTTTCTTTGACTGTTTCACCTAATTGTAGAACGTAAATGTATACTTTTTGATACTTTAATTCTTGACCAAACTGGCGAATAAGAAAGTTTGATTTTATTTCATGTAGAATTTATTTTTAGATTATCGCATGCGCAATGCAGTGGTTAGAGTCACAGAGTATAGAGAGGTGATCTGATCGTCGATGATTCGATTCTCAACGCGGGGCGGAGGGACCGGTCCTTCCGTCAAGGTTGTATTAGAAGCAAGGTCCCGTGTTGCAGTTAAAGTATATAGCACTGAGGGACTCAGCAAGATTCGAGTTCCATTAAAAGCACGTCTATT
>PRKT01000283.1:290901-306153 GCA_003671525.1 Saccostrea glomerata
ACTGTGATCACTGATGTAACGAGCAGTAAACTGTTTGCGATTTATCGGTACATCGATATCTGATGGTATAACAGACCCTTGTCTAGTGTCCGACTCAAAGTTCTCTATTGCTTTCACTTCTGCTTCTACGAGTGCTGCTTTTCTTTTTTCTTCTAACAAGTGATGAGTAGCTTCAAGCTCTGCTTTCTTTCGTTCACTTTCAGCTTGTTGTTTTGCTTCATGTTCCTTAAGTGATGCTTTTTCTTTGAGGATCGCAAGTTCCTTCTCTCGGAATAGAATGTTAGCACGTTGCGTTTCTGCTTCCACACGTTTCTTGAACAGGATTGAATCAACACGGGATGACGACGTCCTTACTGAAGCGGACCTCCGTGAGGCAGTTTCTGTTGCTTCCATACGAGTATCCCTGATTCTTTTCCTTAATTCCTGAATAATACTTTTTCCTTTGTCAAAGGCAGCCGTGAGGGAGTCCAACTCCTGCTGGCTTTCTGTTGTATTTCTTCGGGTGAGATATTCACGAAATGACACACACTCTTCCTCATATCTATCTCCAAGATAGTCAAGTCTGGAACCCAGAACACGCAATGCTGGTGTATTATGATTAATGTTTTCTATTTCACTGGGAATGTTCTCTATATCAGTCCAAATTAAATCAATTTTTGAGTTGTATTTCTTAACTTAAGCATCGTACAGCTCTTTAGCTTTTACTGTTAATGTTCTTACTCGTTTCTCACTTGTTTCTGATGGTGTGGTGTTTCTTTCCTCTGTCAGCTCAGGGTCTGTTTCTTCTTTAACGCCGTCCTCGGTGGTGTGAGGGGCATCCGCTACCACGTTCTTCTCAGCCATGATGGTGTAGGGAATAGACCTTTATTATAACGCCTCAATCATCGTTTTAGATTTTATTTAGTTGACATATAGATGACTTACGATAAAGGCTACAAACAAAAAGAACAAAACAAGACTGAATACACATCACTGACATTGACACTGAATTTTGCAAGTTTAAAGTTAAATTTACACAAAGAAATATTTCCTAACTGAATTTATATAAATAGAATGTACATTTAATTGATTAAGCATTATTAACTTACTCTATTGTGGCTCTAAAGTCTCAAAACATGATAGAAAAACAGTGGTGCGGCCGAGGCGCCAGTTGCGATCTTGAATGCACGAGAAACACTGAATAGTAACACAAGTAGTATTCGGATATAAACGGTGGACTAAAACATTTCACACGGACAAAAACGGAATAACACAAAACAGTCTACGAACATATATACATATAAACCGTGTAATGGCACATCTTGGATTACCTTTAGTTAAAGGTGTGAGGAGTGTATCTATAAGAGTAATTTATTTATTTGTTTACTTAATTAGTTGTATGATAGTGTCCACTACTTACAATCAGCTTGTGTTGTTGTAAGGACACAGGTTAACAGTAAACACATGGATCCCTTGTTTATGTAAATATCATTAGAAATCATTGTCAGGAAATTAATTAGCAAAAAGTAATTGCTTTTAATATTTCACCATTAGATAATTGTTCTGCTTGGTATAAATTTGTAGGTATCAATGTAGACTTTAATAAGACTATCAATTAATCTGGAACCTACTACAGAATCTTTTGAATTTTCAAAAAACAATCATTACAATTTGGATGTATACTATTCATATGTTCGATAATTAAAAAAATATATAAGTGCAATACAATCTATAACAATCTCTACATGAGTTTTTATTCCAAAATAATGGCATAAAACCTATACTTCTTGACAGGAGAGTGAAGATATATATTTAATAATGCAAAATGTATTTATTTTATCTAATATTCGAATATTTTCGAATACTCCTATCGAATATTCGATTATCAATTATTGACAATTTTGACATCCCTAATTTTAATCACACTAAAACTGTATTTAGAGTAGCATTTCGAAAGTATTTTACAGATATTACAGAATTATGTATCTTGTGAAGTCTACTTGACTGTATGCCAAGTTATATTAAAATCACTGTATGAGGAGTGGCATTTTAAAAGTATTTTATTGAAATTTTTCGAAATGAAAACCGATATAAAGTATCATGATTCTGAGTGTAATCTGCTTGTGCCAGGTTATATTGAAATCAGATCAAAACTTTAGGAGGAGCAGCAGTTTGAAAAAAGTTCACAGAAATTTCTACTTTTAGAAACCACGACAACACCGTTCATGGAAATCAAAAACTGTACGCGGAATTATGTATCTTAATGTTGTTTACTTGTGTGCCAAGTTATATTGAAATCAGACCAAAATTGTATGAGTAATTTTTGAAAAATTGTTTACAGACAAACGAACTGACGCATTACTATCGCCTAAGCTATCTCTGACCAGAAGAGGTAGAAACGGGCAAAAAATCTTTAAATTAGTTATGACCTGTCAGAATAATATTTTAGATACTATGATAATAACTTACCTGCAAGTACAACATATTGTGTTGATTTGACAGCAGAATCCTTTTTATAAAAAAGTGGTAAATGTACGGAGGAAAAAACGGGTCATTTATATATATATTTTTAAATAATGCATTTCTAATGAATAATTTCTACTTGAAAGTTTATGAAAATTAAAGGTTTTTCATGATTATTGTTTCGTAAATGACAAATTTCTTTTGTTTGAATTTTGAGTAGAGAGCCATTTTTCTTTGACTGTTTCACCTAATTGTAGAACGTAAATGTATACTTTTTGATACTTTAATTCTTGACCAAACTGGCGAATAAGGAAGTTTGATTTTATTTCATGTAGAATTTATTTTTAGATTATCGCATGCGCAATGCAGTGGTTAGAGTCACAGAGTATAGAGAGGTGATCTGATCGTCGATGATTCGATTCTCAACGCGGGGCGGAGGGACCGGTCCTTCCGTCAAGGTTGTATTAGAAGCAAGGTCCCGTGTTGCAGTTAAAGTATATAGCACTGAGGGACTCAGCAAGATTCGAGTTCCATTAAAAGCACGTCTATTGAAATAGGCTTTCTCGAAGGGAACTGGAATCTTTCTGATTTTCTCAATAATATACTTCAACTATTTAATTTTACCAATACTATATAAATTAGACTATTTTCAAAACTGTAACTGGAATTCATTTTATCGCATTGCAATTCTTAGACCTCAATGGAAATTATATTGATTACTCAAAATGTAGATAAATAAATGAAGCTTTTGCATTTAAATGAAATTTAAATTGACTTAAACATTTGCACGGAATCACTATAAAGTGATATCGGGGAATCGGCAAGATATATTGCTTTTATACTTTTATATTGTGAAAAATAAGTAGAGTTATAACAAAAGGCCTGATTTCCGGCCTGAAGTACCGATTTCAGGTCCCCTACCTGAATAAAGCGATGTCTTGGTAGAGAAAAACTCATTAACAAATGTTAAACTAATAATTCTGGGTTAGGGGATGGGACTAAATACATTGTTATACATGTAATCTAAGACCGATCTTAAGTGGTTACAGACAGGAAAAAATACACTGCTTATAAAGGATAACCTTCAAGTCCTCTACCTGCACAGTCATTAAATTATTCTAGATCCATTAAGGATCTATGTCGCGTGATTAAATCTTCTGTGCGAGATGGAACTTGTAAAGTTGTTACAACTGCAATTGTGCAACTTACTAGCTGTCTTCATCATGAGGTTGATAAATACGTCCCTTTCGAGGTCTTTTTATATTTAAAGAGACGTCACCATATATAGGTCAAGGGCATCAAATTTCGACCTTGACTCGACAACGATCGGCAATTAAGTAGCGAGGGATCTTCATAATGTGCTAACTCCTGTCGTTAAACTGGGCGTCGGTTTTTAAGGGCTAAATCGAATGACCCACAACTTTGATTTCAAAGTACATAGCTCCAGAAACAATCGCCACTTTTAAAATTTAAGTCATATCGAGATTCGAACTTCGATCACGGAGTGAGCGCTTTACCGACACAGCTACCGTTACAGTAGGAATATATTTAAGGGGTACAGGTAACGAACAAAAAAATATGTAAGTAAACAGAGCTAGACCCTCATTTCTGTTAGAGCGTCTGCTCTAGAGTCGCGAATTAGGGAGTCAATCTTTACGTCGCGGGTTCGAATCCCACTTTGGGACGCGGAGACCGGTCCTTCGGATGAGAAAGTATAAACCGAGGTCCCGTGTCGCAGTAGATGCTGGCACGAAAATGATCCCTTTTGCTCAAGGGTCCTGAGTGCCGAGTATAGGACAAAATTTATAGCTGTCCATCGGCAAAATTCTCGAGAGGGACGTTAAACAACATACAATCAATCAAGTGAGATATGATGCTTGCACTTTGAACTGCATAGTGCAAATAATGTTTGTTAAAGATATGGCTTTCAGTAAGGCGTACTTTGTCATACACTAACAAAATGAATTATTTTTAAAATGTGGAAAATTAATGTATTGAAATATCTAGCATGTTAATTTTTGTTTATACAATGAAACTAGTCATTTTGAGAGTAAGCATCGTTAAATAACAATACGCGAGCTCCATATATCAATTTTCATGGTTAATATATGACCGGGAAGTGACATCGGAAACATTTGTCTGTTGTCTTGTTTTGTTTAACTTGATCAATTAACATACAGATCATATACTTAAGCAACCCCCCTTTTGAGAGTTTAATTTATACTTCCATTATTGTCTTATTTTTCCATGATAACTTTTGTTATGTATGATTACAAAAGTTCCCCTTTGTTAGTCCTTGGCGTTTGATAATACTTTGAGATCAATATAACTTGACATACAAGTAGACTTCACAAGATACATAATTTAGTGCATCGGTTTTTGGTTTAAATGAACGGTGTTGCCATGATTACTAAAAAAATAAAACTTTCTGTAAAATTCCTTTAAAATGCTACTAGTCTTGGTCCGATTTCAATATAGCCTGGCACACAAGTAGATTACACTTAGATACGCAGCACTGTTAAGGCTTCCTATGAGAAATCAACGGAAAATAGAAGTGCAAAAACGGAAAATTTTTAAAACTATTGTTTTTAATTAGCATAGAACTTAAATAATTATGGAAAAAGCATAGTAAAACCTACTCTGTATAGTATGGTGTTTGGTCCCATCGATGGACAGTCACGTGATGCATGCATAGTATGTGTACTGAATGTAGGTCATTAACCAATTTCAATATCGCAAGGGCATACCCTATTTGAAATGAAAAATTCAAGCTTTTAATTGTTTAGCGCATGCGTGAGCTGAATGACAGTCACGATTTTCCGAGCTCTGAATATAAGATATTTTCCGTTAAAAAAACAAACTTTGGGAGATTTATCTCATGATTTCAACTGTGTGTTATGAGGCCTAAAACATCTGAAAGTGGATCCAGTGGTTCTAATGGAATGAAATCTAAAGGAAGGGGATGAAAAGAAAAAAAGGCCCAGATTTGAGCAGTGAAGCGCAACAAAGAAAAGTAAGTGTTAAGAGTACGTCTCAAGACAATGTAGACACACAAAGATTCTCGCAACCGGTATTCTCAACTCCAATAAACAATGAACAGAGTATGCAGAACAATCAAAATAATCCATACCAAATTTCCAAAAATGTCCATTTAAAAAATTGATTTAAATGTTGTAGGAAAATTAAAAAATAACTTAAGCAATATTGATATCAATGATTTAAATAAAAACCTGGTTAATGAATTTTTTTCAGACACTGCAGATCTGCTGCTTAACTCGGCACGCACAACTTTTGGAATATTTAATGGTCACCAAACTCATTATAAACTACCACATTAAAGAAATGAATGGTTTAAAAAAGAATGCAAAATAGCACACACAAAAATATAGGAAATCAAAACGAATGTTTCGGAAATATCGTTCAAGCATCTTAAAAGAAGAAGTACGTGTCAATGAACGTAAATATAAAAATACCATGGATAAAAGTATGAAAAAAACATAGAAATTTAATTATAAAAAAAAATTAGAAACCTGAGAAGCAAAGACCCAAAGAGTTATTGGAAAATAATCAATAAAAGACCGAACAACAAAAAATGTGATATTAATATTGAAGAATTTTACAAATACTTTAAAAATGTAAATAATGGTGATATAAATAAAAACGAACTCCTATCAAATGAGGTTATAAATACATGTACATAATACTAATGAAGAACTAGACTCAGTGATAACTGAAGATGAGATAAAACACGCAATTGAAAATATTAAAAATAACAAAAGTGCTGGAAGTGATGAAATTTATAATGAATACATAAAATCTGCTAGTATTACGTTACCTGTATATGTTATGCTATTTAACATTGTTTTTAAATAAGCAATTTTGCCTGAAGCTTGGGTTGTTGGTGATATATTGCCTATTTATAAAAATAAGGGGAACGACAAAGCCCCTGAAAACTATAGACCTATAACTTTATTAACTTGCATGGGAAAATTATTCAAATCTATCTTAGCTAAACGATTAAATAATTATGCTGAGCAATATGATATACTAACTGAAAATCAAGGGGGTTTCAGATCAAATTATTCTACAATAGATAATATTTTCACTTTACAATCGTTAATCGAATTATCCTTTTTACTGAAAAAGAAATTATATTGTGCATTTATAGATTTTAAGGCTGCTTTTGACAATGTATGGAGAATAGGACTATGACAAAAACTCATTCAAAATAATATTACCGGAAAATGTTTTGAAGTTATAGTGAAAATGTACTCTGAAAGTAAATCCAGAATAGCTGTTAATGATATGGTCACCGAATACTTTCCATGCAAAATAGGGGTACGACAAGGGGAAAACTTGTCGCCTTTTTTATTTGCTTTATTCCTGAATGATGTAGAATCTTTTTTAATTGAACATAAAAATATTGGTGTCTCAACAATATCAAACGAGATTGAAAAAGAACTTGGTGTTTTGCTAAAAATGTTGATTATTTTGTATGCAGATGATACAGTTTTACTACCAGAACCACCCGAAGATTTACAGAATCAATTGCACAGTTTATTATTGTATTGTGAAAAATGGAAACTAGAAGTTAATATTGATAAAACAAAAATAATGATTTTTTCAAAGGGACGTACACCACATAAAGTTTTTTATTACAATAACAAAGAAATTGAAATTGTCAAACATTTTAAATATCTAGGTATTATATTTTCAACAACAGGCTCATTTATTAAGACAAAACAATATGCTGTTGAAAGAGCAACGAAAGCTATGTATGGTATTTTTAAAAAGGGTAATCAATTACATCTTTCTCTATATGACCAATTGTATTTGTTCGACAAAATTGTAGTTCCAATTTTATTGTATGGTTGTGAAGTGTGGGGTTATGGTAATGTTGAAATGGTAGAAAAAGTACATTTAAAATTCTGTAAAATGTTTTTTTCATTTAAAACCAAGTACTCCAAATTTTATGATCTATGGCGAATTAGGTAGAGTGCCTTTAATTATACATATCAAAACAAGAATTATTGCATACTGGTAAAAATTTTACATGGAAAAGAGTCAAAATATTGTTTTTTAATGTATAAATAACTTCGTGCAAAATTTGATAATGGACTTGAATCTAAATGGTTAAAGAATTTGAAATCAATTTTAGACAATTGTGGATACAGTAATATTTTGAATCAAAATCAATTATTTAATAGAACTTGGCTTATTAAAAGTTTGAAACAAAAATTACTAGATCAGTTTCAACAGAATTGGAATTCAACCTGTAATGATTCTTCAATAGGTGTGATATATAATCTATTTACAAATTTACACTTTGGATGTCAATTCTATGTAGATTGTGGCTTAAGTAATTATAAGAAACAAATTTTAGCTAGATTTAGAACGTCAAATCATAAACTAGCAATTGAAACAGAAAGATGGGAAGGTACTGAAAGAGTAAACAGAATATGTCTTTTATGTAAAAATGATCTTGGTGACGAATTTCATTATATTTTATGCTGTGATAATTTAAAGATGAAAGAAAATTGTATATTCCCAAACAATATTTTTCAAGACCAAATGTTATAAAGTTTAATGAATTGTTTTCTTCCAAAAATGTTGGACTATTAAGTAAACTTTGTTCATTTATTAAAATTGTAAACGAGAGAGTCAAACCTCCAGGTTAAGAGCAATATAAACAATTATTGTATGGAAATACTCGATGATAAGCACACTTTGTATATTTGTTATATGTTATGCTCACGCATGTATGTACATATGTTATAACAATATATATTGATCTCTATGTTGTTAAATAACAACCAAAAAGATATTAATAAACTGGTAAACTGTATACTTTGTACTCTCTGGAAAGTGCTGCTGCTCTGAATAGAATTCGCGTTTTAATAGTTCAAAGTTCAAGTAAATAGGCCCATGTCGAAATATGTTTGACTTTTAACAAATATATTGTGTACTTTTAAAGTCACGCTTTCGATTTAAAGAAAGCAGCAGCACTTTTCAAGTTAAGGAACATATCCTTTTGTTATATTCTAAAAAAAGGTTAAGATTTTTTCGCCGTGTGCCCTTGCGAAAGACCGATTGAATGAGGCACCTCGATGTAAAATATACCTAACCTATACATAAAACCACGACAAAGTTATTTAAATACATTCTCTCGATAGTTAATGAATTATCGCACTGAACAAAGGATATATATTGGTTTTAATAGCCTAATTAAGACCTGTAAATAATCTATATTATAATAAAACGCATATTTCATTGTTTGAAAATTCCTCCATGTGCCTCTCACAGCACATGAACTAAAATTGACGTCAAGCTGACAAGTTCATCGAGATCAGTGATTTATTCATAACCAGCTGAATGGGGTTTAAATAGCAACTTTTTTAAAATGCGTTGATAAGTTTTATTGTTATTTATTCCCCATTTTAAAAGGTTAGTTATCTTCACTGAAGGGAACTCTTTTACTTTGTTTAATACGCAATCGCTATAAAGAAGGTCACTTCAGCGGACGTTTTCGACATAATGGACGATCGAAGAAAAAGCGAGGTTTCGGGGTATAGATCACGTAAATACTGCTGCATATGCAGTAACTATAGGGGTCAAACTGTAGGAGGCCAGGTTATGAGCCTCCACAGATTTCCCAGCGATACAAACAAAAAGAGAATATGGCTGCAGCGGGCCAGATTGATTCGAAAAGAATTTAACAATTCAAAGAATTCTTACATCTGTTTAGCACCTTTTGTCAATAATCAAGGTCCGTCTGCAGACCATCCACTACCATCTATTTTCCCCAACAAGACGTTTTAAACATCAGTAAGAATTCATCACTTTCCATGAAATTTTGGCTTTTATTTACAAAATAATATACAATTCGACGCGGACGTGGGGAAAACATGGGATAGAAATTGCTGATCGAAATTCATTTTCAATCCACCTCAGCTACCCTAGAAGGCACATTATTTATGATTGACCTTAAAGACAACTAATTTCAATTTTAGTATGGCTTGAAGATAATTTATATAAATCATAATTTTCTGTCCAGTGTTTCAAAGAAATGTATGAAGGCACAAATATTTGATTTCTTAGATCCAAAATCAACTAATTTCACCTCCCAAATACATATTTTTTTAAGTTCACATTTTTTATTACTTATTTTTCCCAAGATCGTTAAGACCAGCCCCCCCTCCTCATTGCACACTTACATAAATAATAACTAAGAAATCAAATTTTAATCCCTTTATACCTTTCTTTGAAACAATGGACTGAAAATTCTGATTTATATAACATGTGTAAATTATATTCAAACTTTACCAAAATTGAAACTATTTGTCTTTCGGGTCAATCATAAATAATGTGCCTTCTAGGGTAGCTGAGGTGAATTGATAATGAATTTCGATCAGCAATTTCAATCCCATGTTTTCCCCAACGTCCGCGTCGATATTGTACCCGCCCATTTCATTGTGTCTATTGGTGATTTCTTTATTTATAATAATACTCAGATTAGTCAAAATAAAAAAAGAAATGACCAAGTCACAGGCAAAAGGCTTACATACCCAGCTGTACACGTGCAATATGCAGCAAAGACATTCCCTGTAACTTTGGATAGAAAAGCTGACTTATAGTCAGGGCGCTTGTTTGCGTCAGCTGATGGAAATGATGGGATCACTTTACATCGAATGCAACAATGGCTGCAATCATCAGTGACTGGACTGTATTCCACCGAATGGACATGTCCTCATGGAATACCTTGGATTTCAGATGTCTTTTAGTGTTTAGTTTGATAACTAAATAGTTATAATTGTTCTTTTCTGAAAAATCGGGAATGCATGATAAATTTGAGGTCCAGTTAGACAGATTGTTTAAATTTGGTACAGATTGTCCATCGGGAAACTTTGAAATTGCCGGTCGAACAACATCGTTTTGCCTATCGACATCTGTTAATTTCAGAACAAGGACACCTCTCGCTCTCTTTTTACAAGTTCTGTTTTACAACGTGATAAAATTTGGTTATTATCTTTCAAAAATTCTCTTAATTTTGTAATACTCCAATCATTGAATATCGTTACGTCTTCCATAAGGTAACAGTAATGTAGTCCGCGGAAGTTATGCTAGTTTAGAAGAGTTCCGATTTCTAGGGGAGATAACTCACTTTTTTAAATGGGGAATAATGCTTACACGGTTTAAAGTTGCAAGGTATTTCATTTTCTGGTATTATGAGGAATATATAAAAGTCATTTTTTGTTTAACGTCACAGTTAACTTTTCCCGTATAAATTAGGCGCCGCCTCCCTTTTTCAGCCTTAACAATGCTGCGTACATAATTTAGCGCATTGGTTTTCTATTCAAATGAATTGTGTTCAAAATGAGGAAAAACCACCTTTAAGCAATCGCTAAATGGTAGCTTAATGGTGGCTTAAAGAAGTTAATTCCTTTAAGCCACCATTAAGCTGCAACTTAATTACAGGTTCTTAATGTCCAAACTTCATTGAGCTACCATTAGGCCACCTTTAAGCTGAGCTTAATGGTGCTTTAATGGTCAAACTCATTAAACTTTTACGCATCTTATATCGAATCTTTGAACTAACTTTTTAAGTTAATTCAATATTATTAACGCAAAATCTATTTCAACTCACAATTTGGTCTCGATCGTCATTTCTATATAACATTTTGTCAACATACATTACTCGGGCACTGAGAACAAAGTTAGCTAATAGCCACAGGGGCTTGCTCCCAGTGTCTTATAATTATTTATTTAAAAATAAATTATTTACAGTAATTATAAAACAAGACATGCCTTATCATTACCGTATATGATTTTTTTTTAAAATAAATAATTATTTCAAGCGTTGTTTTTATTATTAGTGTATATGTTTTTTTTAAATAAACTAGAGGTACTGTGAGCGATGAGCTCACTAAATGATACCCCTCGCATCCCATATGAATAAAATGGCAGTGTCCATGTTTTGCTCTGGAAAATCCAATATATATGTCAGATCAAAAAGTAAAATAGGAGGTCACAATGGCAATATGTAATAAAGATTCTGTGAAAGTTTCATTCAGTGGTATGAGAGGAGTTGCGGATAAGAGATGGGTACCCCAAAGCGTAACAGACGGACGGACAGACGTACAGACGGACGGAATTAACGATTACTATATACCCTCCCGCTTTTCAAGCGGGGGATATAATAATTATTACAATCAAGAAAGCACCTGTGAAATATCTTAAATTTTCACGTCTGAAAATCAATTTGTTCTTAAATTCATCTTTATCCATGAACACAAAATATGTATTATTACTTTTTTTTTTAAAAGATGGTATTTTTATTTCATGTGTTAAAGCAACATTCCGCTACAGACTTCACAGAAATATAGTCATATGTTCTCATGAAAAAAAAATTCCCGTTATTATTTGAATTTAAAAGGATGTTTGTTTATGGAGGTATTGAAATAAAACAAGACTCCTTTTTAAGTGAAAAACAAGATGTGTGTGTGAAACACTATGCGCCCGGTGGCAACAAAGTTAAAAAAAAACTATTATTAGAAGATGAGTCACAGTCAAGTACACATGGTGTCATTTTAAAGAACGTCATTAGTAAAGTATGCGTATCAAATATGAAGATTCTATCTATCATGGTTCAAAAAGTATGGGAAATTTCTAAAAAAAAACAACTATTTTTATCATAGGTCAGTCAACGTCAAAAGGTCCTGAAAGAGCTTCATTTGTGGAGTATGCATACTATATATTAAGTCTTTATCTCTCATAGTTCAAAAGTTGTGAATGTTCCTATTATTAGCATATATATATATATGTCACAATCAAGGTCACAATGTCATTGACCTTGTCATTTGAAAGAACTTCATTGTTTGGTGGAGTATGCATACAAAATATGAAGTCTTAATCTCTCATGGTTCAAAAGTTATGGCGAAGGTTAATGATAACAGACAGATAGACAGACAATCAGACAGGACAAAAACATTATACGCCTCGGATCCGGGTGCATAAAAACATTTATGCAAATGATATTCCCTAGTTTCACCGTAACCACAACAAATGTCTAAGGGTTAACAGCATTCGTGCAATATGAATTTTATTGGTAAAAATCATACATATACAAAATAACTTGAATTAATTTTATTTTATTACACAAATACGGCCCTCACTGACCATCCGTTTGTTCATGTAATTGACTTCAATATTGATGACGTCGGCGCTGAAGGGAACAATACACAAACCTGAAACTCGTTGTATTGCTGAAAATTATATAGGAGAAAAATATGAAAAAGCACTTCATGAAACGTGTCTCTAAATTTCAGAAGATTCATTTCATGAAACATAACTTACCCAAGTTTGTTTATACCCTTGTGATGAAAACCTTCCGGAGGTGTCGCTACAAAATGATTGCATAATTTTATTTCGATCGGGTTCAATATTCTGTTTATACTAGTTATGGTAGCCATGCGGTTTGCCTGGCGTTTTGGCTGTGAAGTTTGGTGATGTTGGCCTCCCTAAGAAGTAGGTTTTATATTGTTTTACTTGAATTTATATCTAACTTGATCATCTGTATCGAACAGTATTATGCAATATATTTTATCATGTTTAAATTCCGCAACTACAATGTTTTGTAAAACCGCGCATTTCCAGCATGCGATAGGCATAGGCCTGTTCAGCTCACATGTTAAAGTTACGCATTTAATTTTGTATGATTGCTTATGATTTTGATATTTTGTCAAATTCTTATTATGCTTTTGTAATTTGTAGGGGATAAGAGATGGGTACCCCAAAGCGTAACAGACGGACGGACGGACGGACAGACGTACAGACGGACGGAATTAACGATTACTATATACCCTCCCGCTTTTCAAGCGGGGGATATAATAATTATTACAATCAAGAAAGCACCTGTGAAATATCTTAAATTTTCACTTCTGAAAATCAATTTGTTCTTAAATTCATCTTTATCCATGAACACAAAATATATATTATTACTTTTTTTTTTTAAAAGATGGTATTTTTATTTCATGTGTTAAAGCAACATTCCGCTACAGACTTCACAGAAATATAGTCATATGTTCTCATGAAAAAAAATTCCCGTTATTATTTGAATTTAAAAGGATGTTTGTTTATGGAGGTATTGAAATAAAACAAGACTCCTTTTTAAGTGAAAAACAAGATGTGTGTGTGAAACACTATGCGCCCGGTGGCAACAAAGTTAAAAAAAACTATTATTAGAAGATGAGTCACAGTCAAGTACACATGGTGTCATTTTAAAGAACGTCATTAGTAAAGTATGCGAATCAAATATGAAGATTCTATCGATCATGGTTCATAAAGTATGGGAAATTTCTAAAAAAAAAACAACTATTTTTAACATAGGTCAGTCAACGTCAAAAGGTCCTGACCTTGGTGTTATTTGAAAGAGCTTCATTTGTGGAGTATGCATACTATATATTAAGTCTTTATCTCTCATAGTTCAAAAGTTGTGAATGTTCCTATTATTAGCATATATATATGTCACAATCAAGGTCACAATGTCATTGACCTTGTCATTTGAAAGAACTTCATTGTTTGGTGGAGTATGCATACAAAATATGAAGTCTTAATCTCTCATGGTTCAAAAGTTATGGCGAAGGTTAAAGTTGACAACAGACAGATAGACAGACAATCAGACAGGACAAAAACATTATACGCCTCGGATCCGGGTGCATAAAAACATTTATGCAAATGATATTCCCTAGTTTCACCGTAAACACAACAAATGTCTAAGGGTTAACAGCATTCGTGCAATATGAATTTTATTGGTAAAAATCATACATATACCAAATAACTTGAATTAATTTTATTTTATTACACAAATACGGCCCTCACTGACTATCCGTTTGTTCATGTAATTGACTTCAATATTGATGACGTCGACGCTGAAGGGAACAATACACAAACCTGAAACTCGTTGTATTGCTGAAAATTATATAGGAGAAAATATGAAAAAGCACTTCATGAAACGTGTCTCTAAATTTCAGAAGATTCATTTCATGAAACATAACTTTCTCAAGTTTGTTTATACCCTTGTGATGAAAACCTTCCGGAGGTGTCGCTACAAAATCGTTGTCTAACGAATAAATGGTAGAATCCAGGAAGCAGCTTCTGATTTCCATACCTTTATGGGTGATAAAAAATAATGAACCTCATTAATTATATTCTTTCACATTTTATTGTTTAATTGAGACTTTTATCAAAATCTATCAATTCACTTTTAGGATCTATATGTTCTGAGGTATATTGCCCTACATACGTAAGGAATAAATAACGAGATGGTGTTGAATGGTTAAGAGAAAACATAAGGGTGTGTTTTCATTAAACTATTCAACACTATCTAGTTATTTATCTTACTTAAAAAGATTCCCTTCTGTGGGCCCCAAAGAAACACTTACCCATTCAAATATCCAACTTGTTGTATTATAATAGGATGTAGCCCATTTAAATATCCAACCGTGACACAAAACAATGGTCTAATCGAACACCCCTTTTATTAATGGACCAGTGAACATGAAACTACATGGTCCTGATTTCATTTTAACCCTTTTCATTTTACTGAAGAATATTTTAAAATCCAAAGTAAACTAGAGAGGTTCAGATAGTGTTTTGAATACTTTTGATCTGAAAGCTGAAGAAAACGACAGAGTTTTGATAAAAGATGACCCAAAGGGCCAAACTACTTCACATCTTCTCATTTGGAACTCTCTGGAAACTCCAATGGGTCAACACAAAAAATTCACTGCCCCCCCCCCCCCCCCCCCCCCC
>PRKT01000283.1:324804-382178 GCA_003671525.1 Saccostrea glomerata
GGGGGGGGGGGGGGGGGGGGGGGGGGGGGGTGTTAGACTGCTTTGTAGCCCTTGCTTTTGAACCAATGCTTGACATGTACAGACACTGTCCAGTATTTCATTTAAATAAATGCATGTGAGCCAAGTGCCACTGATATTAACAACGCGGGGGGAGGGGGGGGGCTGCATGTCCCACTTTTTTCCCAGCATTGCTATCACTGATTTACTGTTACAAACTTACATTACACATGTTACATAAGCTAATCTTTTCCTTACAATATAACATGTATTTAATAGCCTTATCTCATACTTGCCTTTTATGGGGTCTTAATTAGATATTATAATTTTTTTGTTCTGTTCCATTCTATATGCCTCCAAATGATGAAATTAATTTTTTAAAAATCTTTATTAAAGTTGGGGGGGGGGGGTCAAAAGTGTTACCGGATATAACGTGTCACGATTGTCTGTCCTGCCTCAAAGTGAAACTGAAAGTACACGTGTAGGTGAAGAGGAAAAGCCATGCTCTTTTAGTTTTACGCATATTACTGATAGTCTGAAAAAGCAACATAATGGTCAGTGAAAAACTAGTCTGTTCGTTAACTATGGCTGCTGTTAGTGCTGAGGTAGGCCTATATTAGACTGTAATATGCAAGGCATTGCATGTCCGTCAAAAATCCAATTTATTTAGGTAGATTTGCATATGCCGAATTTCCTAATCATGTTCATTTAGGGTAGGTACTTGTTTCCCCTACACCAACGGGACACCCACCTACTTGCACCTAATCAGATACTTTAGTTTCATGAACTTATTTTCGAAAAGCTTACGTTTGATTGTGCTATCAAATCAAAGAGTGTTTAGTTTGATATTAAATCAAGGACACATGGCGCTATTATTTTGTTATTAAAGTAAAAATAGAAATTATCAGCAAAAAATAAGATTTGGGTATTAAAATTAGCCCAACCACTGGGCTGTCATCTGAAGTTTTGTACCCGCCTGTTTGAGAAACAGACTGTCGCCTGTGTTGGGTGGTTGGGTAGGCTTTAATTTCCAACCCTGAAATGAATTAGTAACTCAATTGCAGTTGTTATTTTTTTTTTGAGAGTTTAATTTTTTATTTAAAGGTCTTTTTTTTTTACTGAATTCTGTCGCACCTATATTCTAACTGTGTTGAGGGCTTGTACCGCGACACAGTTAGATTATTCTAACTATGAGTAAGCCTGAGGTCTTACTAGATAAATAAATTCTGTGTTCTGACTTTCCAGTTCCTTGACTGACCCTAAAAATTGAGTCGATTGACCCTGAAAAATTAATTTAGTCTAGAAAGTTTATTTCATCTAGTGTAGATATATTTTCTTCAATTTTTTTTCCCTGGTGGTAGTGCAGGGCCATAATACATGTAATAGAAGATCAAACTATTAAATAGGGTTTTAAGAGAAAATCTTTGAATAAAAGCACCTTAATTATGAAGCCATGATAGTTCATATAAATATTGAAGTAGACTTGTCGAAATTTTTTAATCACTGTCAGACATTTGGTCGGACAAAGTCAAGTGTTCTGTCGGACCAGTCAAACTTTTGTCAGACCAGATACTTGTACTTTATTTTGATGCTGAAAAACTCATATGAATAACAGCATCAAATTGCCCCTTATTATTTTCAATAGCCTACAATCTAACAAGTTTCCTTTCTTGGGATAGAAAGTCTTTAACATAGACATAAATGACAAGTTTTATGACTTTGTTTTAACAAATTTACTTGGCTATCGTCAACATGCCGCGTGCGCAGCCATTTTTTCTGTGTTTGTTACCTTTAATTACGCATCCCGATCCCGTCTTTTATTAAATTTAGATTACGCTCAAGTATTTTTCAAACGGTCCTCTAGACCGACATTTCTTAAATGTTATTGGTCCAGACAAATTTTTACTGGCCTTGCCGACAGGACAGACAGATTTCGACAAGTCTGTTGAAGGATCATTAATTCATGTATATTCAAGTTTGTTCAGACTGTCTATAAGCAAAAGCCATTTTTAGCACGTTTACACTGTTTAACACCGGACCAGAATATCCAAATACAGTGGACCTTCCGATATCCGGACCCCAGATATCCGGATGCTTCAGTATCCAGACGATTTTTCATCGCGACGGAATTTTTAAATGTTATTTTATCATGTTTAACTGATGATTCAGGTATCCGGATGCTTCACATATCGGACAAATTCACTAGGAACCAAAGCGTCTGGATAAATGAGGCTCCACTGTATGTCTTGGTGCCTGGTTTTGACATTTACTATTTTGAGTCATCTAAATGTTTGTTATAAGGCAAAAACATAGCAAAATTCTGACTTCAGAAATTAATGTGATCAAAACCACCTTTTGGGAAAAAATGTGCAGAAATATTTTAATTTAGACCACACCAATAGAATTTCTTGTTCTTTGGACAACTGATCCCTAAAAAGAAGTAAAATAATGGAGTAAGCGATATTATTTTTGTTCGCTTTACATTTCCCTATTTAAAATACATTAAATCCTGAACAAGTTCAGAGTATTAAGATTGTAGATATTCATAATTTTAAGATATGAAATTCTTTACTGTACATAATTTTTTCCCCCTAAAGTAGGGTGTTGCGTTTCTTTTGCGTGTCGGTATATTAGTAAAGGTATTGATGTTAAACTAATTTAGAAAAAAAGAAAAAGAATTGAATTGCTTTGCTTTTAAATGTGAATTTCGAAGCCCGTTATGCTTAAATTATCCCATGTTTCCCACTATTGCTGATGTCCCTGGCATACTCTCATAACTAGACAGTGATTCCTTATATTTCAATTTCATTGTGAAATAAAATTGTAGACATTTAAATGTAGACTAATAGATTTAAATTACACGAGGACTTTCATGCCAATTTCAATAGTCCTCGCACACTGACATAGTGACTGACATACTGACTGACAGGAGATTTGCATGCATATTAGGCCTCCATAGCTGCTGACCTATCGACCTGCCTAATTTACATTCCGGCAGAATTATCAAGAAATAAATTCCCCAACTTACAAACAGTTATCACAGAGAAAAAAATTAGAAATTGAAATATATAATCTTCAAGAATTATTTCATGACAATTTGTAATTTGGTGAGCAGGCGGGAATATACTGCATACGTACATATATTTGCATATCCACTGCTCTCTCTCACTATGAACATGTAGTCATCAACTGCGTTCATAGGACTATAGACGCAACTGCTTCTACTATGAGTGCAATTGCTCTATCACACTCGTGTAGAACAATCTCTACTACAGTTATACAGCGTGTTGAGAAGTATATATATGAAATATTTCATAAGAGGAATAAAAATAATTTTTTAATAATATTCTTTGAATAAAAGGAAATTCAACATATTTAAAATTGCTGATTTATATCTTTAAAAATTCAATTTTGGTCAATGTATTTAATTGTAAAATAAAACTTTTTAAAAATTTTAGAGAACTGCCATATTTTTATTTTTTGTATCATGCATATTTGAACAAAGAACGATAACTCTTCACACTTGGGTAATAACTTTCAGAATGAGAAAATTTCTTGAACTAGCCTTGTATATCTATTTCAAGAATGATTTCAGCTATTAAAAATAAATAGAAAAACAAAAAAAAAATTATAGAAAAGCATTCTGTAGTAATAATCATTATAAAAGCATTCTCATTTTTCATCATAGTGTTAAATTATTGATTTTTGTCAGAGGGTTTTAATAACGTTGATCGATGACGTCACAACTGCATCAAAACAAAAATGTGATGACGGCGCTGCTTGTATCTAGATAACTGTGTTTGAGAGGGAAATATTGTATTAATATGTTTGTGATTTATTAGAGAAAAGGAGCATTAATCAGGTTTACTGATTTTAAAGCCGTATGTTTTTCTTTACTGAAGACAAGAAGCTGCGTCCTTATGTAAGTCAGGATATTCTTGAAAAAAAATCAAAGAATGCAAATATAAGTAATAAACAACGATTATTCAGTGAACATGGCGTTATGAATAGCAATAGCTCTGCTGGCATATTTTCCATGATGCGCTATCGCGCATCATGGAATATGCCAGCAGAGCAATTGCTATTCATAACGCCATGTTCACTGAATAACGTTGTTTATTTCTTAAATAATCATATTTTTTTTTTCCCGAGTCATTTGAATGCTTTTGTTCTTTCAAGAGATTTATATTCATAAGGCAGACAAATTTTAGTGAAATAAAGTATTTTTCTCATATATTTAGTGTAGGGTACAATATATATTTATGGCATTTAAAGAATCCACGTAATTTTTTACTCGTTGCCAACACTAGTTATTTCTTAACCAATGAGAATGTGTTAGCAATTTGACAGATGCTTATTACATGTATTACGTAGTGCCGAAAGTGCTAAGTTACACATGCAGTATTTGACTCACTAGTTTAGATTTTTAGATTTAATGGTTTTTAGCTCACCTGAGCCGAAGGCTCAAGTGAGCTTTTCTGATCACATTTTGTCCGTCGTCCGTCTGTCCAGCCGTCTGTCCGTCCGTCCGTCTGTAAACTTTTCACATTTTCGATTTCTTCTCAAGAACCACTGGGTCAATTTCGACCAAACTTGGTACAAAGCATCCTTGGGTGAAGGGGAATTTAAATTGTTAAAATGAAAGGACATATCCCCTCGTAAGGGGAGATATTCAAGAAAAGACAAAAATAGGGTTGGGTCATTAAAAAATCTTCTTCTCAAGAACCACAGGGCCAGTAAAGCTGAAACTTATGTGAAAGCATCCTGGGGTAGTGTAGATTCTAAATTGTTCAAATCATGACCCCCAGGGGTTGGGCGGGGCCACAATGTTGAAACAATGTTTTACATAGAAATATAATGGAAAAATCTTTGAAAATCTTCTTCTCAAGAACCACTGCGCCAGAAAAGCTGAAACTTAGGTGGAAGCATTCTAGGGTAGTGTAGATTCTAAATTGTTCAAATCATGACCCCTGGGGGTAGGGCGGGGCCACAATGGGGAATCAAAGTTTTATATAGAAATATATAGAAAAAATCTTTGAAAATCTTCTTCTCAAGAACCACTGGGCCAGTAAAGCTGAAACTTATGTGAAAGCATCCTGGGGTAGTGTAGATTCTAAATTGTTCAAATCATGACCCCCAGGGGTTGGGTGGGGCCACAATGTTGAAACAATGTTTTACATAGAAATATATAGAAAAATCTTTGAAAATCTTCTTCTCAAGAACCACTGAGCCAGAGAAGCTGAAACTTATTTGGAAGCATCCTGGGGTAGTGTAGATTCTGAATTGTTCAAATCATGACCCCCGGGGGTTGGGCCGGGCCACAATGTGGGTTCAATGTTTTACATAGAAATATATAGAAAAAATCTGAAAATCAAAGCTGAAACTTATATGGAAGCATACTGGGGTAGTGTAGATTTTAAATTGTTTAAATTATGATCAGTGGGTAGGGTGGGGTCACAATATGCATTACAAGGGGGAAATCTGGTAAAGAACAGAATGGCCAAAGCTTCTCAGGTGAGCGATGTGGCCCATGGGCCTCTCGTTAAAATGTGATTTTATACTAATATCACTGTGTTTTGATAACTAATTACAAAAGAAATTAACAATAACTTTGATCTAGTTTAAACATGTTAAATAGGGGAAAGCCGAGAAAATAATTTAAAATGGTTATTGTCTGGCGTATAATGCTCAATGTCTATTGTGACTCTATACACGGTATATGATGCAAAGTTTGACGACAGTAATTTTGACGAGAAACAAAAAATTGTCAATATACAAAAATTATACATGATTTAGTCAAAATTTACACTTTTACCATAACTGAACAGATCTTGTGGTTTGGCTTTCTAACATTTCTATTTTTTCTGTAGGTTATAACATTTCACTACAAAGTGAATTCAGAGTTAAAGAAATGGCATCAGCTCTGGTTTTGTTTGACGTTGATGGCTGCACGGCCATTGTTGATTCAAAGAAACTGGTGCTAAATGGAAAGGACCTTGTGACTGGGCAGAAGGGTCATATGAAGCTTGGCCGGGAGGAACTACATGTAGAAATACTTCAAGTGTCAGGTACACATTGATTGCTATAAACTTGTATTGTTGAAAATAAATTAAGGAAAAATCCAGATAATGATACTTGAATTATTACATGTAAATATTATAAATGGATTAAAAAGACAGTCTAACTGTAGAAAATACTTGAATTGTTACATGTAAATATATTAATGTATTTATTAAAAAGTAACAATGAATTTTTTATATGGCTGACACTTTTTTTTCACCAGGTAATTTTTTTCAATACACATACAATATCTTTTCAGAATTAAAATGAAAAGATTTTATTTTCTTGTGGAAGGCTTGCTATAATACAGATAAATTAAAGAGAGGCTAAACAATAAAACCTTTTTAATTCTTATCCTCTGTTGATTATTACGGATAAATAAACATGATGAAAACATTCAATGGAATTTTAACACTTCACAAGTTGCATCACCACATTGAAACAAATACAGAAATCTTGTTAATGTATATATCTTTTTAAAAGATTTCATTAGATAATTTGACTTGTAATTGAAATCATTTTTTTTTAGATTCAAAGAGAATCTTGAATGAATTTGAGGATGAATGGAGCACAACACATCGGTCCATTGCCTTAGATAAGGAGAAGAAGAAGAGAAAGAACCGACCTGGCGGATACCTTTCTGTTTGGCCCCAGGACATGGTATGAAAAAAAAGAACGTAAAAAGATAAAATTTCAGCAAAAACCTCAACTTTTTATGTATTAAAGCCAAAGTAAAGTGAAAGAAAACGGGAAGGTTTAATATTCATCTGATCTGCATTTCGTTTCTTTGTAATTCTCAATCACTTATACTATTCAAAAAGTTATAAATTTAAATAATTATGAATATCGGAGAAACACCAACTATATCAATGCCTTTTCCATTTAAGGACGATGTTGTAACCCCAGTTGAGGAACTACCAGATCCATCAGAAGAGCAGCCTAAGGAGGTAAGTGTTTCTATTTCTCAAAAAATATGTTAACCAATTAAAACAAAGTTTGCATCAAAAAGTGAAGTAATGAAATAGGAAATAAAAATGAATTTAGAAAGACTACAGTTTACATTTTCAAAGTAACCATGATGGTAACTGTTATCATTTTCTGATTGGTTGTTTCTGATTAGCTGTACATTGTGCATGTACACAACTGGAATAAAAGTCATATTTTTCTGAGAATAATTCAAATATTCATGTCAGAATTAGTAAATTTATAACAGTTGTATAATGTAAATGTAGGTGTATGTAGTTTTAGAAAATTGTGTAATCCTGAACATTATTTATTACATTTAGGATAAAGATGTTGAAGTAACAGGGACACGCAAGAAGACTGCTGCCAGGAAAACAAAGGAGAAAGCAAAGGAAAAATCTGTAAGTTGAAATTTTTTAATCATTTGGCTAATATTTTTAGCATTATCTGTTAGAGACCAGGTCCCAGGATCATGACACTGAGTTAGACTTCAGTCAAATTTTTAATTTCCTATAAAATGTTTATTAATTATTTGGAGATTCTCTAATTTTGCAGATAACAAAACTTTTGTAAAGCAACTTTAGAAAAATATTTTTATTTTTGTCTACTTGACTTAATCAAAATTCTAGTACAACAAGGATATTTTGACTTAAGATTAGGATATTTCAATAATTTCATCATCCTGGAGCCAGGAGAATGTATGCAATTAGTAGGGTGTTTGTTTACTGTCTGTCTATCTGTGTAGCTGTTCGTTGTTTGGTTTTGTTTCTTGCCTTTAAATTAAGCAAGGGAACATTAAAATATCATTTGTCTGTCTGTCCGCCTCAAAAACTTTAATCTTGCCCATAACTTTTGATTTAGTGGAGGTATGACTTTCATATTTCACATGTTTATTCCTTTTAATAAGATTTTTCTTTAGGTACCACAAAATTTGACTTTTGACCTTGGACTTTGACCCACTTTAACACAAAAAAATAGAAACTTTTACTTTGGCCATAACTTTTGAAAAGTAGATACAAGGATTTTGTATTTACATGCGGCCTCGGTCAGGTCACCTTGTGGGCTAGGTCTCGGGTCCTTATTTCACCATGTTGACCTCACAAGAGGTAATTTATTGTATAATGTATTCTCTGTGGCAAGACCTTTCATTGGATATGAACAATTTTGACCTCTTGACCTTGGAGATTTCTGTACTTAAGAAAAAAACTTCGCCCTTGTCCATATTTTTTGAACGGTAATGGCTAGGGATTTCATACTTCACATATGTAATCCTTTTGAGAGACCTTTCATTAATAGATACCAAGATTTTTTACCCTTTGAGCTTGATCTTGGAGTTTGATCTACCTTTCAAAATTTTATCCTTGGTCATAACAATGGAAAAGGTGGTGCTAGGGATTTCATTTTTCACAATAGTACTTCTTATGAGAAGACCCTGCTTCGAGTAATAAAATATTTCATTTGCATTCAAGATTAAGAAAAGTTTAATCTTCACTATGTAGCCATAACAGGTCATCAGTGTTTCACAAACACATATTGTCCCTTATATTGAGAAAAGAGAGGGCTTTAATATTTGACCTGTGCATCTATACCTGTGACAAGATTTTTCCAAGCATGCCGTTTTTTGAGTCGTTGACCTTCACGATTGACCTTATTTTTTTTTTTATAAAAATCAACTTCAGTAATAATTTCTAAATGACATAAAATTATGATAAGGTGTTGATATATGAAACAATAATTTATGTCATAAAAATTACATTTCATCCACCAAGACATGGAAAGTGGGGGATCACAATTCTTTGAATTTGCTTGTTCAATATAACTTGACACACAAGAGAAAGATACATAATTATTTCTATATGACTGTTTCTGATTTTTATTAAAGGTGTTGTCATGCTTACTGAAAATGAAATAGTAAACACTTATAAAGAAAAATCTAAAGAAAAATCTCTTTATTGCTGTCGCAAATTTTCAAGTCCATGTGCTATTTTTATACCCCCTTTTTGAAGGAGAGGGGGTATACTGTTTTACCCTTGTGTGTCTGTCTAGCTGTGTCTGTATGTCCGTCCGAAACAAATTTTCGTCGCAACTACTCATGGTAGATGCTTGAAATTTTAATACAATCTTCTCCGAGGCATGCCATATGGTGGGATACATTTTTGCTCAAATCTGATGTCAACTTCCTGTTTGTTTGTGCGTCTGTCCGTTTCATGCAGAACAAATTTTTGTTGTAGTTTTCTCAGTATGCTACTACTCATGGTAGATGCTTGAAATTTTAACACAATCTTCTCTGAGGCATGCCATATGGTGGGATACATTTTTGCTCAAATCCAATGTCAACTTCCTGTTTGTCTGTGTGTCTGTCCGTTTCATAATAACAAATCTTTGTCACTGTTTCTCATTAGATATTCATAGCAGATGTTTGAAAATTTATTACATTCTTTGTTGAGGCATGTCATATGGTGGGATTAATTTTGATATGAATCTGATGTCAGTTTCATATTTTTCTGTGCATCTGCATGTATTGACATGATAGTGCTTATTAACATCAGAGTGGGGGTATTTCTAGTGAGCATTGGCTCACAGATTTCTTGTTATCTCTCTGTTCTAAGTAAAAACCAGAAGAGCTCCAGTTTCATCAAAAAAACTTCTGGATCTGGATGCATGAACAATAGTTAAGAAAATTTATTTTATATATCAGATATTTCTAAAATCATGTAATAAACTAGAGCGGTAGCGATTTTAGCAATCAGAAATGCTCACATATGCCTCAATATTGACCAAAGAGTCTCTCTTCACTTACAGATTGAAAAAAATGTCCACACATTCCCCTGAATATTTTTTCGACATTTCTAATAAAAATTTGTCCGTTGTCTGTCGTCATTGTTGTTGTTATCCTTAACTTTTCACATCTTCATCTTTTTAGGTCACCTGAGTAAAATATGGTGACCTATTGCTATCACTTTTCGTCCGTCGTCGTTCGTCATCCGTCGTTAGTTGTGTGTTAACATTTGAACATTTTTAGCTTCTTCTCTGAAACAACTGAACCAATTTCAACTAGATTTGGCATATAGCATCTATGGGTAAAGGGGAACAAAAATTGTGAATTTCATGGCCCCTGCCCCCCTGGGGCCTGGAGGGTGGGGCAAAAACCACTAAAATTAGTGCAATCTTTAAAAATCTTCTTCTTTACTCCTGGACATCAAGCAGTCAAACTGTTTGCATGATTGTAATCAGCTTTGAGTCCTCTACCAAAATTGTGAAATTCATGGCCCCAGGGTATTGGGTTCTAGTGCTAGGGCGGGGCCAAATAAGTCTATAGTGAAAATGCATTATTTGAAAATCTTCTTCTCTGCTACTGGGTATTAAATAAACATACTAAGCACTGAGTTATAATGAGCAAGAGTGCCTCTACCAAAATTGTGAATTTTATGGCCCCAGGGTCAGGGGTTCTGGTGTAAGGGCAAGACTCTATAGATTATAATAGTGAAATTACATGAATTCTTTGAAAATCTTATTCTCTGCTCCTGGGTATTAAATAAACTAACTACTGTAAAAGCACAAATATTCGTGGGGGATTAAATTTTGTTTATTTCGTTGTTAACAATTATCAACAAAATTAAATCCCACACGAAATTTTATATGACTATATTTTGAATAGGGTTACTTTCAAAACTTTATCCAAACAAAAATTTGTGATTCTACAGTAAGTGTATAGTTATGATGAGCAAGAGTGCCTCTACCAAAATTGTGAATTTTATGGATCCAGGGTCAGGGATAATTAAAGTTTTATATTGAAATATATAGGGAAATTCTGTAATACTGTAGTATTTTTCTTCTCAAGAATATCAAAGACATGATTCACATGAATGATCATATTTATATGGAAACATTCTAAAGTAGTGTAGATACACGTTTGTTCAAGTCATGACCCCTGGGGGTAGGGCGGGGCCACAATGGCCGATCAAAGTTTTATATTGAAGTATATATGGAAAATTCTGTAGCATTCTTCTCTTCAAGAATAGTTTAGACATGAATGATCATAATATATGGAAGCATTCTAAAGTAGTGTAGATTCACGTTTGTTCGAGTCATAACCCCTGGGGCTAGGGCGGGGCCACAATGGCTGATCAAAGTTTTATATTGAAATATATATGGAAATTCTGTAATATTCTTCTTCTCAAGAATGTCAGAGACATGAATGATCATATTTATATGGAAGCATTCTCAAGTAGTGTAGATTCAAGTGTGTTCAAGTCATGACCCCTGGGGTAGGGCGGGGCCACAGTGTAAGTTCAAATGTAAAGGGCAATAAATGCCACAGGTAGACCAAGAAATGTGCAAGCATCCCTTAGGTTTGTGTAGATTCATCTTTATTCATATCATGCCCTTTCCCGTTTAGGGATTGGATGGGACTTGCACTTTTAGGTTAAAACTTCTAAATAATTTACTGATTACTGCTTTTTTTCATGGTACAGTGCTCAGGTGAGCGATGTGGCCCATGGGCCTCTTCTCTGAATTACCTCTACCAACCCCATCCAACACCAACACCCCCGCCTCCCAAATAAAAGTACAAAATTACATGAATTTTAGTTCAAACATTGTTTAATTTTCCAGGGGACTAATGGTAGGAAAATCACTGTCCTCCATGAAGGATCTGGAGATTACTCGACCAATGTTTCTCAGCCAAATAGACCACCTTGCTTCTTAGAAGAACTTTCTCAAGATGAGGCTGACTTGATTCATCTTCAGATGAGGCAGCAGCAGCAAGGCCAACAGAGTGTTTCTTCTCAAACAGACACAGTTGTTATTCTTGGACCTGATGATGTGTTGCCTTCTCAAAATCCACCATCTTACAACAACATCTTGAAGATTTTGAAAGAACTTCAGAAATCCCAACAGGAAAGTAAACAAATGATTCAGGACTTGTCCAAGGAAATGAAGGAGATGAAACAAAATCAGCAAAACACCAGGATGTCCATTGGGTCCCTTCTGCAAACATCAAAGGATCTCCCAGAACTGGTTGTCAGCAATCTTCTTGATGTTTCTGTGGAAACAGCCCAAGGATTGGAACAATGCCTTCATGCCAAAGCAGCCACAAACTCAGAGGAGACAGAAAAAGCAACTGTAGATCAGAGAAAGTCTGCACCAGTCGTCTTATCTACAAACACTCCCCTTTCTTCCAAGACCAGCAGCTTTAGAAAAACAACAACCAACAGATCAGTTGTCAGAGATATACAGGTACCACCTCAAACAAATCAACCGGAAGTCATCAGCAATCCATCAACTTCCTCAAAAGTGACAAGTAACAATCCGACATCCAATGACACAAGCACCTCGTCACCAGCCAACAAATCGAATAAGTCAGTCTCAGAAACCACAACCACTACGGAAACAACAAGCGCACCTTCCAATACAGAGTGCATAAATCAAGAACCTACTGCTACTTCAGCCACGTCTGTCACAACTACCAGTACTGATACTACATCCACAGCTTACCCATCAATCCTGGAATCCCCAGACTTGGCAAATACATCACCCACTACCTGTTGTACAGTAAACACCGCATCAACAAACAACACTAGCTGCTCATCAGTCATTACCCAGCCTATCAACACTAGTACTCCAGTACCATCAACAAACAACACAAGCTGCTCATCAGTGATTACCCAACCTATCAACACTAGTAGTCCAGTACCATCAACAAACAACACCAGCTGCTCATCAGTGATTACCCAACCTATCAACACTACTCCGGCATCAACAAACAACACCAGCTGCTCATCAGTCATTACCCAACCTATCAACACTACTCCAGCATCAACAAACAACACCAGCTGCTCATCAGTCATTACCCAACCTATCAACACTACTCCAGTACCATCAACTCTACTAACTGAAGACACAACGTCAACATCCCCTGCCAGCCAAACCTCTACAGCCATACTGACAACAATAGACGTTAATCAAGCAGCAGCTATTCTCCCTGCATCAGCAGACACTTTGATAGGAAGGCAGAGCCAGCCAGCATCCACCAGCTCCTGTGCACAGAAAAAATCGTTCAAGCTGAACTGTTTTTCGGGACCCATAGTCGAGATAGAGGGACCAGAAGACATTCAAGGGATACCAGAGAATGCAGAGATCCGAATAAAACAGAAAGTAACATCGGAAGCTGCCATGAATGCCTGTTCAAAAGCCAACTTTGGATGGATTCTTGCGCAGCAAATGTACAAAAGGGAGGAATTGATGGGCAGGAATGTGTTTGGAAACAGGAAGAACATTCTTCCCATTTCCCCACGACGTCGCCATGCCCTTGAGCATGCGGTAGCTGAAGTTTATGGGATGTACAACCAAAACATGAAGGAGGCAGTGAATGGAATCAACACGGGACTCAGAAGTCTAAGGAGACGATTGCCATTCACCCCTCAGGACCCAAACATTCCAATGTAATGTCCATTTGACAAGGTTATGTAAATTTGGATCTTGAAGGAGACTTTCAACTCGGTGTCAAAATACAAGACAAGTGTAGTGTTCCTTTTTCTGAATGTGCATGTACATATCAATACTTCAGATTATTAACATATTCAAGATGCATCTGTAGAGAACACAATATTTTGTTATAGAAGGATGAAAGTATTTATTTTATTATGAATGTGTATGGACTATATAATCTTCATGTTATCATTTCATTTGCTTCGACATAACATAAATAAATTACAATTTTTTTCATTATGGCCTATTGCAGTTTTAACGATGATTTATGAATTTGCACTTGCAGAACTGTACTGTATATTCCTTATCAAATGTATTCATTATTTCATTTGCTTTGCCAAAACAAAAATAAATTGTAATTTGTATCATCATGATTGCATTTTGTTTATACTCCCAGTCCAAGTTAATCTTGTTGATTGTGGCAGTATTTCAGTGACACCTAAACAAAGCTTAGATAAAAAATTTGTTTGCAGTTGCCTACCGCCTAGCTTTTTTCCAGCTTGTATGTTTTGTAATTTTTCAGTTTCAAGTTTCCATGATATCAGCTCTTTTGGCATTCTATTTAAATTTGATTATCATCTTTTTCAATCAATGGTTTCTGAGAAGTGTAGTTTACATGTATTTGTGTTAAATACCTATTTGTACTTATTTTTTATCTAACAATTAGAAAACTACATTTAAATATACATGCAATTAAAAAAATCTGCCCATTCTAAAGATTATGGGTCGGCAACTGAAAACAAATAATTTTTTAAGCTTGGCCTGATATTGATCCACCAGGGATTTTTAACTTAAGTAGAATCATTATTGCTCATGGGGGACTAATGTTTGTGGATTTCATAAACTAACTTGCATTTTCATCCCCAAGAACATTTATTTTTAAAGCAGAGATTCATTGAATCTACCATATAAACAAATATACCACAAAATTAAGAATGAACATTGACCCCCATGAATAAAAATGATTCTGTCATAAATATTTGTCAACATGGTCAGGGTTACTCCTTTTTCCAATTTTCAAATGCGACCAGTTTTTTTTTTTTTTTATTAAATTTGATGTCCTTTCCGAAAGTAGATTCCAATAGTTGAATCCACGCTGTTCAAAAGTTATGTCCCTTTGACACCAGCTTTTGGGAGAATCATCACTGTAGCCTTTATAATTTCTGATTTGTAACTTATTCACCTAAGTAAAAAGGTTTTGTGCATTTTGTATACAAATGTATTTATTACTCCCAACTGGGCTACCCATATATCAACAAAAAAAGATTAAACACAGTGGTTTTATTGGACCACATCCAAATGTTTGGAAGCATTCAAAGGAGAAATATCACTTCATTCCCTTTTTACTTTTTGGTTGACCCTGCAAAGGGACACAATTTTTGCAAAGTGTGGATTGGAGTATTAGAACATATGAATGAGAAATGGCACAAGTGATCTGTGATCATCATGATCATGGTGATGCACATAAGGTTGCTCTTAAGAATTCTTTCGATTTGCACAGTCGATTTCCCCCCTTTATGATAATCAAGGATACAGTTTCTCATCGACAACGACAACCTCCTTCCACCTCGTCTGGGAGCCATTTTCAAAATGAAGGGGCTTGGGAGTTCCGAATGATCGCAACACGTTTCTCACACGGTTCTTACACGAAAATCGCACGTTTCTCGCACGGTTCTTACACGAAACTCACACGTTTCTCGCACGCTCGCTACACGGTTTGCACGAAACGCTTTGGAGCCTACACGAAACGCTGCACGGTTTACACGAAACGCTACACGGTTTGCACGAAACGCTGCACGGTTTACACGAAACGCTACACGTTTTGCACGAAACGGAAAGCGCACGATTCTTACACGCTTTTTTGGGGTAGTAGCACGTCTCAGGGTCTGTAACTAACAGTCATGACAAATGATAATCTGTTGAAAAATGAGCAAATGACATTATTATTTCTGAATTTATTTTAAAAAATCTTTTCAAATACCTGCATTACTACTGTCAACAGTCAGGGGCATAACTTAAACAAGTTATAAAAAAAATAACTTAAATAAGTTATTTTTCATTATTTCACACAAATAAATTTTTTTTAAAAAATAACCTAAATAAGTTATTTTTATATCCTACTTGGACATTGATTTATTGGATATTTCATGTTTCCTGCCAATTTGCATTGCATTTTGGGATTCCATTATGTAATACTAGATGGAGTTCACCGACTCCAATGGAGAATTGGTGAGGAGGTGGAGATAAACAGCATTTTAATCCTTATTTTGTGGTTTTATCCACATGGTGTATATGTACAACTTTTATCATTAAATAAAAAAAAATCCAGACTTTTCCCAAGACTTTTGACACTTTTCCTGCATTGATCAAGGTTTATATTTAGTCAAACATTTGTTTTTGTCTTGGTGCACGAGCAAAATCCTTTGGTGCACGGGGTGTGAAGTTAGGGAGGAATGACACAAAATAACTTAAATAAGTTATTTATTTATTGAAGCTATTTTGGAAAAATAACGTGTTTGAGTTATTAAGGTTGGGAAAAAGTAGGTCATAGCAAAGAGAAGTAACTCGTTGAGACAAAAAAATAACTCATTTGAGTTATTTTTGAAAATAACTTGTTTAAGTTATGCCCCTGACTGGTCAACATGGTCAATGGTACAATGGCTCGAAACTGTAATATATATATATAATTTGATAAAAGACTGGGTTAATTCTGATTAGGAAAAAAGAGAAAAAACAATTTAGAAATAATAAATTGGAAGGGGGGGGGGTTGTGCTTTAGAGAGCTATACATACTTATAATTTTTTTAATAAAAAAATATTTTATATATAACAATCCAGTTTCCCTCATATTTATGATTTTTTTAACAGTTATCATTTTTGGTCTGAATTATTGTTGTGCATGTATTATTATAGGCAAATCATTTAAATTTCAAATGATTTTACGAACAAGTTATCTAAATGTGCGTTTAGTTAATACTTTAAGGAACCCATCAATATCACTCCTTTTCCGTTTTTACTGAAGAAAAAACTAACGAACAAGTTATTTTATATTAAACTGTAGCTTACGCATTACTAGACTATATACATATATATATATATGTGTATTTTTAAGAAAAAATTATTTTATAAATATAATTTGACCAATATATTTTTAATGTCCATTATTACTGTATTTGACACAATCAAACGCACCGTTAAAATTGGAAAAACCCAGGAATGAATTCTGGCCATGCTGTCAGAGAAATAGCTAGCTTTTATATGTGAGATATGAAGGTAAAGTGCAGCTTGTTGAATACGTTTTTACATTGAATACTGATCCTTATTTTGGTTTTTATTAGTTTACGATTCGTAATGACATTTTCTGCACTCAAATACGAAAACAGGTTCTCGTTTTAAAAGTGAAAGGGGTCAAGACCGTTCTTAATATAGTCTCATGTAAGCAAAATAGATCTATCGTAGATGTGTGGCTGGATTTTCATCAAACTGCCATATCCTGTCTTTCAATATATAAGCTTAGGATTAACAGCATAAGAAAGGACATTTTCGCAATGAATTAACTACAGTTAAATTCACATTTCACGAAAGTCTACAACTAGGCCTATTTTTTAATCTTGAGCAGACGACATTTTATATTTTATAGAAATATTGAAAGAATAAAACAAGACGTGTGAATTAAAGTGATTTTTGCATGGAATACATTCATTGGGCCTAATATTAATCTCAATTGAATCTATATTGAGAAACATTGTTTTTAAAAACATTTATATGTAATATGAGATGCAAAGTAGGGGTATGAGATAGAAGTAGGTAGGTCCAGCCTATATTACAACTTAATGTATTTCTAAACATGTTTTGTAAAGTAAGTCATAAAATATTACACCTGTTTGATCACAAATAGAGGAGTCCTTGTAGAGGTCCACAATGTCAGACACTGTCTGGGAGAGAGGGGTAGGTGGTGGGCCTCCTCCAGTCTTCTTTGATTCCCTTCTATGTTCAGTGAACTTTTGTTTGGCGTCGCGACACATGTTTCTCCATTTGTCCTTAATTTCAGTAATTGTCCTTTGAGCGGTGCCCACAGCATTGACTTTGTCGGTGATGCTCTTCCACACTGCTTGTTTTTTCTGGTTAGTAACCGTATTAGAGTGTTTACTCTCAAGAATAGGATGTTGCTTAACCTCATTATGGATAGTACTCCATTAGACTGAAATTCTGGCTTCTAGCCCGCTTAGGTTTAGAGCAGAAGTCAGTGCTCTCCATGTTTACAAAGGAAGTAGAAGTGCAACTTGGGTAACCAAGTGATTACCAAGTGATTAACTCAGTTAACACAGTGTTAGTTAACCATTGCGTTAAATTGCTTTTGATCAACACAATTTAACCACTGCGTTAGCTAATCACTTGATTAGGATTTAACCTGTTGTTAACCTAACCACTGTGTTAAATTTAACTACATATTGAAAAACCGGGCCCTGAAGAATTGATGCCATCAAATTTTGTAACACGATCGCCTATTTTTCTTTGATTGTCAACTTTGCCTTTTTCTCACAGTTAGGTCTGTTTTACGCAATATTTTGAGCGAGAATCGATAAAAACATGCGATGTTTGACAATCGCTTAAACTGTTTCGGAACAAGAAGATTTCCGAAATAGAACACCATATGATAGATTGAAGTCTATTTAAACATTCCACCAATGGCATTTGCGTCCGATAGCTTGCGCGCGAGTAATGAGCAAAAGTTGTTTTTAAAGTTTTGATTTGATCACATTGTGTCTTTTGTTACGTCATTTTTATGGCCAGTATAGAAAGCATGCTGACGTCTTGCGTCATTTTCTGAGTTATTACGTCATAAGAATAATAAAGTGGCGGCTCAATATGTGTATATTTTTCTGATTTTTCTAATGATATCAAACTCAATTATTTCCGTGAAACGGTTAATTTTTTATTAAACAGTGTTCAGAACTTTTGAAATGCACCTCGATAATTAAAAAATAAAAGTAAATTATTAAAAACCTCCGAGTACTGTACTGACTTAGCAGCCTTTAAATTTAAGATTAATAGTGCTGCAGTTTAATAAATAATCTATAATCTCTAAATGTCATATTATTATGCTAAATGGTCATTTATAAACCTTTCGACATAGTGCTTACTCATACACTAGAAATCTCCTTAATGGTATTTTGAGCACGAAACAGCAATTTATTCTGCAACAGAGTTAATAGCAATACTTACAGACAAAGAAAGATGTTTTACTGTGTATATTTGTATCCATATGATGATTTTATCAAGTACAGGTAGTACGTTGAATATTGTATTCATGAAAATTACCCAATTTTATGTTTCGCGCATGGAAAAGAAACTGCTCAGAAATCTATACATGTGGATTATAAGCGGTGTTTACTGTGATATCGCATATTTTCAAATTTCAAGGTTCGAGGGAAATAAATTGATTCATGAAGATTTGCTTTCGTAGTTGATTTTTTTATCGTAGTAATATATGTGAACAATTGCATTTCGTGGTGGACAAAAATCGCGGTTCTCTTTATGCCTCGAAAATAAAGGAAATTAAACCACCTCGAGAATTAATAATTCCTTAATATGCAATTATAAACGACTGTGGTTTTCATAAGAAATTAAAAGTTAATATTAAGTGGACATATATGTGTGCACAATATATATACATACAATTTAAAAAGAGGGAATGCTGCTTTGTCTGATTTAAATATCATACTAACGTGCCTTTTTAATATCACCCTTACTTTTTTCTTCGAAAATACAAATGGAAAAATGAGGCTTACTTGCCAGGGACAAAATTGAAAAAGTAGGCAATTTCCCCAACTGACTTTTTTTTTATTTTTATTTCCCAACTATGATTTGAAGATTATTTGCACTCTAAAAGACATTTACCTTGACAAATATAGATAATGAACTGATGGTTTAACTATTTATTGGTTTCCTACAAATGTATAAAAGAAAGAATTTATGCCTCTCGTTCGTACATTGGACCTCGTAAATATAATGGTAAGTACAAACATTTTCAACTTCTTTCATGCCTACAAATCTAATAAGATACAATTAAAGTTTATGGTAAAGAATGAAACCATAATCATATTTGAAGGACATTAAATTTTTATTGTACTTTCAAACTTCGAATTCATGTTAAAAATTGACATCATAAATGTGAAATCGAAGTTTCTATTGTATAATCTTTAGCCCAATGGCTTTCCGTGTTGTAATAAAAGTTGAACTGATCATGTTTCATTTTCAACTATAATTGACTGTTATTTGTACACAATTATGAGCATTAAAAATGCACTATGTATCCATAGCTCTTAAATCAGGATCAAAATTCTTGTACATTTTTGCAATTGTCCCTATGTGCATTTTACATTTATCAATATAATTCCTTTAAAAACATATCAATTGCGACAGGTAAAATTCTGTAGAAGAAGTATGCAAATTTAGAATATTCCACGCTTTTTTAAAATAACTTTCAAAATAATTGCAATAAGGCAAACTATCATCATGATGTAAATAATAACGATAATACACACAGTAACGAGAGTATATATTTTTATTCTCGATAACAAAAAATCAGAGCCATTGTCCGAAAATTTTTAACATATGTATGTAGTTCTTGAAGAAAGGCATTTGTAGGATCCGTCACATTTACAGTCGCAATCGTATCGGTAGCAACCACTATCGTATCGGAATCTGCCCTCTCCGTATGTTTTCCCATTTGCCTAGCAATTTTGACATTGGTTTCCATTTCTTCTCTGATTTTTGCAGATATTCTTCGTTAAATAGGCGGGACAATAGTACGAACCATTGCAATAGCATTGGCACGAATACTGAAGACATCCATCATTGGACTTGAAGTTGGAATTTCCACGAAATCACTGTCCTCTGACATTGCATTCACTTCAAGACTGAGCGCTGCAAAGGACAAAGGCAACGAAGAGACGTAGAAACACCTTCAATATCTGTAAAATGCAATAGTTGACCATTTGCACAATTTAAGAATATTCATATGAAAAATAATTATAATTTTATTAGAATTTATGCATAGATGCCGTTCGGTATGAATGTCACATACGTTCGATTAGATACATCCTGAATAATTTATATGCATAATTAAATGCATAATATGATTCAAACTTTTAATACTGTAAAGCGAGAATATTTGGCACACGACTAATTTAAGCGCCTTTGGCGCAAGAGCCCTTGAACGCTAAAACGTATTGTGCGCTAACGGAATTTCTAATTATTTTTTTTGTGTCTGTCCAAAGCTTTTACATTAATTCATGTAAACCGGAACGCGCGATAACCTTATGTCAAAGGATCGTTGGATTTTATAAAAACACTAGCACTGCATATTGTAGGATCGATCGAGAAAGTTTTACCAAGTTATAATTTAATTAAACTATTGTTACTCTGGTAGTTGTTACCCGATTCCTATCATTAGCACCTTGAAAGTTTTAATTTCTGGGCGTGTCAATCATCTATCGCTCCGAACTTAACAATGCAATCAAGCATGGCGATTGAACTCGCAGACAATACTGTAATTTTTATTACCGTTTATCCAAGAAAATTTCATTCGATGCATACATTGATTGTATGAATAAAGAACGTAAATACTCCATTTATTTTATTTAAAATAAAAAATAAAATAAATTTTAACATTGTGCCACGTACATGTGATTGCAACACCATGGTGAAGTAGACGAATGTTTACTAATATACGGGAGTGATATTGTGTTTCCTTGCTTGACTAACCAAAAAGTCAAATACGGGTGTGGATGAAAAACAAACAACAGATTTATATATTCTAATGTCAAGTGAAAGCGCTAAAATTTCTTTGGGCCAATACACTCCCACTTGCGTTTGCGCTAAAATACTAGTACTTATACGGTAAATTATTTCGTTTTACAGTATATGACTTTATGTATAATATTATGAACTATGTGGAAATAAAGAACAGTTATCAAAATCAAAACCCCATTGAACAATACAAAATAGGAGCACAGCACACAGAAGCCTAAAAAAACATCAGTGCTGGGATAAGGTGCCAAACCGATCGGTCACACTCGCCGTGTGTTCCTCGTCATAATCAGGAAATGACGGAAAAATCAGTGTATAAGGAATGGACAAACAATCAGTATGAAAATCGTCAGTCAGATTTGATTTTTTTCTTAAAGTATAGTTATATGGAACCATCAAAATTGTTTGTATGCTATATTATGTCCATCTCGAGAATAATTTACATATATGGAGACGCACCATATGGCGGTGAAGGACTACAGATAAAGAACTTTATTACAGTTTTAAAAATAATTAAAATGATTTTACTTCCAATAATATAGAATGTTGTAAAAATACCCCTTGGTCCGTTGGAAAATAAATCATTCATGACATAGAACAAAACTGCCAATGATCCCCATATATGTTGTTTAAATTCTTGCAACGTTTTCAATCTCACAAAACTTAGCTATGGCGTCTCAACCGCTCAACTATGACGTCCTGTAGCCTTTGACTGCAATAAAAATACAGAGGAAAAGGAAAAATCAAAGGAAATATAATAAACGAAAAATTCAATGTTTTATTGTTGAATATGGAATTTATTCCACATGTGAGACATGATTATTTGCTTCGCATTCGTGAAAAAATATTTAAAAAATTCCATTCCAATTCTAATTTCAACTACAAAATATTGAATATTCACGATATACTCGCCCCTATTGACCCCTGAGCAGTGAGGGATCATTTTTGTGACAGACATACTGCGATCCAGTTCCTATGGTTAAACCAGGTGACCCGAAGTTTCGCAGTTCGATTTAAAGCCGCTACATAAATTTGATTGATTGTTTGTTGCTTTACTTATAAAGAGATGTCAACATATATTGGTTAAGGGCTTCAATTTTTATATTGAACTTTCATGGTACTTACGAAGATTTCGATTGCCTAAAAACCTGGATCTAAAATTACATCGACAAAATGTAGTGGTTTTTTGTTTTTAGGAAAAATGAGAGGTGATCATTTTTTTATAATATGCAATATTTTAAATCTAAAATTCAATTTTTTAACTCATTCGTTTTTTTTTTTATTTCTCTTTTTTTCCCGAGATTAGCACATGCTGTTTAAATTTTATGGTCGAGTTCGACGTTCCACTCGGCGGGCAAAGTTTTGACGCTTTTTACATAGAAAAATGAATACAAAGACATACATACCATATATGGCTGTGTAGATCAATTATCGTAGAAGACTTTGGTAATAAAAAGTTTGCTAGTGCGTTCCATCTAAAGGTGCAAATGATTACGTTTCTTAGGAGGAATGTACTTAGTGTAATTCGGATTTAGATACCTTGTGTTTTTTTTTATAATTTGGGTTAAAATATATTTTCCAAACAATCCCCTGTGGTGGCGGGTTCGAATTCTATTGTTGGACGTGGAAACCTGTCCTTTGGATGAGACCGTTTAAACCGAGGTCCCCTGTCGCAGTAGGTGCTTGCACGAAAAAGATTTATCACTGCTCAATGACTTTGAGTGCCGTGTAAAGACAGAATTTGCTGCTCTAAACCAGCAAGTAATGGCGTCTCCATATGAGTGAAATTCCTTTGTTTAACAAAAGACAATCAATCTATTATTTTTATGGCTACAGTTATTGATATGTCCGACCGATTTCCTTATGGTATTTTTCGTAGGATGCGGTTTAAAAAGATAAAAGGATGATACCTGAATGCTTCAAATAAATGGACAATTAAACGTACCAAAAATATCTTTCTATTTTAATTTAACAATTCCAAAAATTTAAATAAAACTCGTTATCATTTTGTTAACGTTTAATGTTAAATGCAAAACTTGAGTTTTTTTATTATGATTTCTGCTAATGTTTCTTTAAAATGTCAATGAGCTTAAGATCATCTTAAAGAAAATAAAAAAAAGCACAAATGTAATATTGTGCCGTCCCCTCCCGCCATACGTAAGTTCAGCAGCTACGATAATTATTTTATTGTTGGGAAAACTGGCTTTAAAGGAAACTGCAATAAGTTATATAGAGTATAATTTTTTGAAGGTAAATTGAATCAGGAGTGGGATTTCCATTGGGGAATTTATACCATAGTGTCAGTTTCCATAGGCGAAATCCTACACTCAATACCCTTCTTATAGGGAGGGGATTTACTGTTTCAACTTTAAATACAGTTACCTTTAACACATTTATTTTCATGTACCAGTCTTTTTTTCTGACGTTCTCTGATTCATATATATCAGAAATCTGCATGAACCATCCAAGCACAGTCACAAAAAAGGCCATGATTCATGCCTGTGTTGGAATGGAATCAAACATTTTACAGACCAGATAACTTCTGATGTTTACATAAGAACCATAAGTATCAAACTGTGAAAAAAGCTACTTTCACTTGTATTGACAGTGGTTTATCGTGCAGAGCAGAGGTTTAGAGATAACCTTCACATTACAGGGAGTGATTTTCAACGATTAAATGTATAAATTACAGGTTAAAATGAGATAATCATGTTCAACACGAATGTCAACCAGTTGCTTAAATATCATGATACATGTTATCGCTCAATTACTGTTCGTTCACATTATGTCCATCAAATGATTTCGAAATTTGTAAATTGTTTGCACAATAACATTGAAAAAAATATTCCATCATTGCAAAGCAGATATTATGTAAACCTTGATTATTATCATTTTTTCATATCAAAACTTAGCTATATTTGAAGAAACCCTTCATTGAATTGATAATAAAAAGAAAAATTGCAACTTCGTAAAGTAGCTATCTCATAAGTATAATTAAAGCTGCTCTAATCAGAGGGTCAACAGGACATACAGACTGTAGGCAATTTTCCAATTTCATTCAAAATTAATCGTAATTGGTCTTCATCTATTATGCCCTTGGCTATAAAAGTTTTGTGAGATTTCAACTGTTCGTGTATGTTTGGACAAAGTTGCTTTCAAGACGAGTCTAGAGGTAGGCAAGAAACTTGTTTTAGCAAATAAGGTATGAAAACTCTTATATTACATGTACTACTGCAATAAGCTTTTTTTAGTATATACATATCAGAAAAGCAAAATCATACGCATGTTTCTTAAATTTATTTCTTGTGGTTTCAGTCAAAAGTCGCCTTTCATTGGGATTGTATTGCATGGTTTAAGGAGCGATCAATGTATTTTAAATTTCCTTTTATTAAGTTAAAGAATCTGCACTGTTACAGATAACATAAATTTTTACATCTTTTTGCAACGGGAAGAAAATCGGATTTAAAAAAAATAATTTTTATCCAATAATATCAATATTTTTTTGTATTTAAGAGATATGTAAATTTACTCTATATACTGGACACATCTTTCGGTTTGTAGAGATATGAATTAGAAATACTATACAGCCAAACTCTGAGAAAAAATACATCTTTAAAAAATGCTAGATTTTGCATGAACACTTTCTTAGGTTTTTTCTCCTCCTTTCAAAGGGGAAATTTCGATAAGGCCGCTCTGAGGCCCAGTTTTTGTCGTAAAAATAAATTTCAATATTTTTTTTTTCTAAATCAGTTTACAATTCAATACAAAGATGTTATCTTATGTTATATATGTTTCAAAAGTTGATGTGTTATATATTTATGCTGCAGTTAAGCCGTATCTTCAACGCGCTAACATTAGGCCTACGGGAAAATACGAGAGGGTGGCATTCATTAATTAATGTTTAAAGTATGAAGTGCATGAGGGACACTCACCAAATTTTGCACAGTAACTACACATGCAATATACATCATTGCCATTAAATTTGTTGAGTGTCGTGAGTGCACTTCATATTAAAAATATCAAAATTGCACAAAAATGCGTATCTAAATTTAGAGGCACTCAGTCGCTTGATTTGACCAAACATTAAAATCATCAGTAAAAAGAGTCAGATATTGTTTCCATTGATGTGGATTTTCAAAAATATAAAAGATATAAAGCTTTGACATATCTCATCATTATTTTAATAGGAAATTAATTCATCGCCTATGTATGATTTTTACGTCTTTTTCTCTAATTTAATTCATACAATTGTGAAAAAATACTTAAGTTCTTATTTAAACTATTTAAGAAATAATTGTGCATTCTAAAACTTAACACTTTTTGGTTCTGAATATGTTTTATATTTGTATTACTATTATTCGCTCAAAATCTTGACAAGTACATGTATTGTTTTAAAGACAGTTCTTATCATTTAGCAGTTCTATGGTCGATACAATGACTTTGTCAGCCAATACAATTTCTCATTGAGTCAAATACTGACCGAAATTTTTCATACTAGTTGTGAGTCCATTATTCAAACACTGAATTGACGATAGATTTCCCGTTTTTTCACGATCATGACAAGGAGCACACAGCGGGTGTGACCGGTTAGCAGGGGATGCTTACTCCTACATGGCACCTGATCCCACCTCTAATGAATTCAAACAAGAGGCCCATGGGCCACATCGCTCACCTGAGAAGCTTTGTTGAAGATGTTCTATACTAGATTCCCCCTTTTAATACAATATTGTGACCCCAACATCCAAGGAAGCTTCCACATAAGTTTCAGCTTTTCTGGCCCAGTGAGTCTTGAGAAGATTTTCAAAGAATTTCCTTTTATATTTCTTTGTAAAAATTCCCCATTGTGGCCCCACCCTCTTCCCGGAGGTCATGATTTGAACAATTTAGAATCTACACTACCCCAAGATGCTTCCACATAAGTTTCAGGTTTTCTGGTCCAGTGGTTCTTGAGAAGAAAATTTATTAATGACTCCATCCTATTTTTGTCTTTTCTTGATTATCTCCCCTTGTAAGGGGATTCGGACCTTCATTTTACAATTTAAATTCCCCTTCACCAAGGATGCTTTGTACCAAGTCTGGTCGAAATTGGCTCAGTGGTTCTTGAAATCGAAAATGTAAACAGTTTACATACGGACAGACGACAGCCAGACGGACAGTCGGATGGACGACGGACAAAATGTGATCAGAAAAGCTCACTTGAGTCTTCGGCTCTGGTGAGCTAAAATTTGTTTTTCAACCTTCTGTTTTTAATACTTTAAGTTAATCCCACTTTCTAAGCAAAAAGTATTGTTCAATAAATGAGAAAAACTAGTACATGTACCATGTATGAAGTATTAATACACTCTGACTGTTGAAGAGATAAGACGTGTTTTATGAGCTCTTACATGTACCCAGCTGATAAGTTAAAATGATCAAGAAATCATGGATCTTAGTGAAATTCCAATCTATTTAAATCAATTTGGACTCATTTAGTGGATTATCACAATCTTTTACTGGAAAGGATTATGATCTGGACTTAACCCTGTCAGTGAGTATACCAGACTTTCTCCAGATTAAGTTCAACAAAGAAAGTGTTACTATAAACTATGATGGCCAGAAACATGATTTTGTTCTGTCTGTGCTCCAGAAAATGCTCTTATTTCATGGAAATAACAAGAATAACGGGTGCATATACAAGTCTGCATGTGAGTCAGTAACAGTAACGATTTACAAAAGTACTAATACTATCCTCATTCAAGGGTCTAGTGCCTTTGAATGGTACAGGAGAAAATTTCTGAAAGAAATGAAGAGTCAACCTGATGTGCATAATTTAACTCAAGATGCTAATCATAGTGAAACGGAATGCAAGCTGGTTATTCACCAACCATCTCCATATTTTGCATCCACCCAAAAATCTACCCACAAATCTGGTAAAAATGACAAACTAGCTGCGGACTCTAATTGGGACCAATGCAGCACTGCAGAGACCATCAAACAACTCTCTGAAATGGTTGCAACCTTAACACAGGAAGTTGAAAATCTAAAAAAGCAGTTGCTTCAAAAAGGATAGAAATGTAAAAGTACGTCAACTCAGACATTAAATAAATCTCTGAAACAGAAAGGAACGACAACCGAAGGTCTCCCAGTATCAAACGGAGTCTCCAGACATACACAGTGCGCCATTACTGCCACCAGAACAGATTCAAGCACTTCCATGGAATCCACGGATACAGAATCCAGTCTATATTTGCCACAAAGCCAAAAGACGAAGAAAATACGGAGACAGCCAGAAGATGGAAAATCTGTGCTTTTGATTGGGAATTCAATCCTGCAGAGAATCAAAACCCGAAGATTAATGCCCTGTGTACAAGTAAGCACGAACAGAGGAGCCCAAGTCTCTCACATTCGTTCAAAATTAGCAAAGATGAATGTCTCTTCCTACAATGATGTGGTCATTCTTGCTGGAGGAAATGATGTCGGAAACAACCGCGACAGCGAGGCCATTGAAAATGATTTTGTGAAAATTATCACCGATCTCCAGTCCCGCAATTCTAATGTCCAAGTGTATATTTGTGAAGTTTTAGCCAGAAAAGATATCAATGTTTGTGAAATAAAGAATATAATTCATTATGTTTGTGAGGAATATGGAGCTACTGTGATTCCTACAACACAGGTGTACAAGCAAGAGAGACCTCGCCCGGAATTGTACTTGAAGGGCGGAATCCATCTCTCTGACAAAGGGACATCTTCGTTTCTCAGGATCCTTCAAGGACATATGAATATTTTGAAACGCGACAGAGTACAAGGCCGCCTTAATACATCCTGTAATTACACCTGTCCACTCTGTGGTGAAGAGGGCCATTCCGCGCGAAACTGCAGGCATGGGAGGAAAGTTACTTGCTGGAAATGTGGCGAAGTTGGTCACAAAGTTAAATTTTGTGAATATTAGGGAATCGGCGATGAATGTACAGCCGTTATTACAAATAACAATTTTGCTAATGGTAAAAACCTTTATGAAGAACTTAAAAACTTATGTCAAGAATGTAACAACGTAAAATGTAAATGTTCACAATCTTTCATAGACATAAATTTAAACAAGCCACATATCCCTAAAACTTCTGTTAATTCACTTTCAAAAAAGTCAGAAAATTATACAAACAATGACAAAACGTTTAAAAAATTCAAAGTCACTGATGAAAAGGATACAAATCATCTTCCCGAAAAATCTAGAAATTCACATTCATCTTTTAGTCTAAATAAAAAGGAACTAAAATTTGGGAAATTAAATGTTTGTCACATTTTGCCAAAATTTGATCAAATCCAAATACTTCTAAATAATGAGCAAACACTGGATGTGTTCGGGGTTTGTGAAACCTTTTTAAATGAAAATACAGCTGATAATGAATTAAGTATAGATGGATATGTTTTTGAAAGAAAGGATAGATTAGGTAAAGGAGGTGGAGGGCTTATTGTCTATGTGTCTAAAGATCTAAATTATAAGCGTCGAGAAGACATTGAATAAGATGAAATAGAAACAATATGGCTTGAAATAATAATTCCAAAATCTAAACCAATTTTCTTTTGTTCTGCATATCGGCCTCCATCTGCTACCTCCAACTGGGTTGATGAGTTGGCTAGAGAGATAAATTGTGCCTCCCGCTGTGATGAAAATGAAATTATTCTAACAGGTGACTTTAATATTGACCTGCTCAAAGACCCCCCTCGGTAATAGACCTCTGCTCTAGAGGAGTTTGATTTCACACAAGTAATTCAACAACCAACTAGAATTACAAACACATCAAGAACACTCATTGACCATGTTTACACTAATTTACCTGAAAACGTGTGAAATTCAAGTGCCCCCCATAGCTTTGTCAGACCACTACCCAGTGTGTTTCACAAGAAAAACTAATAAATTCTTACGAAAAGGAAAGCACACTGAGATAACATACAGATGCTTTAAAATCTTCAATGAGCACAGTTTCCTAAATGATAAATATAGTGCGAATTTTACAACACTGGAAAGCATATGTGACCCAAATGAAATTTTGAGAAAATTTTATATCCTATTTAACAAAGTATTGGACAAACATGCAAAGATTAAAACTAAGCGAGTAAAAAACAATAATCGCCCTAAATGGTTAACACCAGAAATCACTAAGGAGCAAAATATGCGTGACAGTTTCCATCAAAATGGTGACTTTGAAAACTTCCGAATCTGGAGAAACAAGGTCACAGCACTTATAGACAGCGCAAAGATCAAATATTATAGGTTAACTATAGAGCAAAGCAAAACTCCACAAGAAATGTGGAAGACATTAAATAAACTATTATCAAAATCAAGTAATTTTGTACCAATGTCTATATCTGACAATAACATCACCACTGAGGACACGCAAGAAATTGTTGAGGTTTTTAACAATCATTTTACAGGTATATCGAAAAAGCTTATCTCAAATATCGCACAGACAGATTTCGATTGCGAGAAATTAATGCAATTTACAAAAACCAAGCTTGATCGTGGTAATAAATTTACCATTCCCCTTATACACCAAAATGACGTGTTAGCTTTATTAAACAAACTTGATGTAAATAAATCGGCTGGTATCGATACCATAGGTCCACGCCTACTGAAACATGCTGCACCAGCCATATACAAATCTATCACTCATTTAATTAATGTGAGTATTTCTACGGGAATATTTCCAAATGAATTGAAATCTGCAAAGGTAACACCTATATACAAGAAAGGAGATAGACTTGACCCCGGGAATTATAGGCCAATATCTATCCCTCCCACTTTGTCGAAATTAATTGAAAAACATGTTGCTAATCATATCCGTAACTTCTTATCAGATTTCGATTCACTTTGCAAGTCACAATCAGGTTTCAGGGAATCTCACTCATGCCAAACTGCTCTTACTAAATTAATTGATGAATGGTTACACGCAATGGATACTGGTGAACTTGTCGGCGTAACCTTTCTTGATTTCAGCAAGGCTTTTGATCTTGTAAATCATGATATTTTGATTAAAAAATACGTTGCTATAATTTTGACCCCAAAGCAATACAATGGTTTGACTCATATTTAAACTGTAGATTTCAGAGTGTTCAACTTGGAAATATAAATCTGAAAAACAGTTAGTCACAGCGTGAGTGCCACAGGAATCAATTTTAGGCCCAATTCCTTTCTTATTTTACATCAATGGTCTCCCATTATTTATAGAGAAATCAAGCATTGACTTATTTGCGGATGACGCCACTCTTCACTTTTTTGACAGTGTCACGTGGTCAAGCTGGCTATCTCCAAGAATCACACAAGTTCAATAAGTTTAATAAATTTATTTACAAAAAAAATAATTAATAATAATAACAAAGATCTAACACAAACTTACCACACACAAATTCACACCCTCTTTCTCACTATTAAACAATTAAACAAAGAAAAAAAAACAATTGGTAATCAACAATTACCCAATTAACAAATTCATTAATCAGTTAATCACCCCGGGTATCTAATTCAGTTATTAATGCCAAACATGTTCACAGATCATAGATTATCCTCGTCATCATCACGATCATCATCATCAACATCATCCTCATCCTCGATGCAGGAATGAATTCAAAAGTTTGCCTTTTCTTATAAAGCGCTAACTCAAAGTTTCTTGGATAGACTTATCTGTTATCGGTCCACCAACAAATATTTGGATCCACGCACAACACTCTTCCGGGCCTTAGTCCCTGGAACCTTTCGCCGTCACAATGATCCCCTCAGCTCAGTCTATGTATCAAGCGCAGGTCATACCAATATCCATGACGCTACAATGATGCATATTTATAAATCACGTGTTTCACGACACATGTTTTGGCAATACCACTATATATGTTTGGCTATTCATTCTCAATATAAAAATAATCAAAAAGTATTAAGTATAATGGTTACCAGTTAACAAAAGTCAAAACAAATTATTGTCAATATGGCGCACCTTACTTTCAACTTCCAGTCATTCACTTCCGCCCAGACATTTAAACCAAAATTTAAATGGACAAAATATTCTACACAAAGTAACAAAACTGAGTACAAGAAAATAGCCAACATTTAACAATGAGAACTTTAAACGTTATCGATATAATACAACAGCCACTCGAACACTCTCGCTAACCGTCACACATGAAGGCGACTTCGATTCATATCCGAGTATTAACTCTTGGTTGACGTCACATGACCGGATGTTTACACAAACATGTGGTTTTCAAGCGAACTCCTATGAGTTTGAAGGGTAGCGAAAATAAAACAAATTTCCTCTATGAGTTTTAAAAGGCGGTCAAATAGGCTTATTTTGACATCATCTATTGAGTTATTTTTTCTTTAGCTTTTGCATCTGTTGAAATGTTTTTCTTTTTCAGCTCTTAACTTTTTTGGTTTCGAATTTGAATTTATGTCTCTGCTGTTATCGGGCAGTAAGCCCGAAAAAATCTGATCAAATAAACATATTTTCATATGAATTATAAAGCGTTCATGTAGAAAGTGCGTTTCGAAGTTTGCTTTTAAGGATAAGCGATGCTAAACATAATATTTAGTAAAAAATAATTCCTACGTTCGGGTTTTTCTTTCGACGCCGCCATATCGAAACTCTAGTAATCCTACTGTATGGCTGGGTTAGCTTGGGTAAAGTTCATAAGGTCATATGACGTATTTTGAGTAGTAACTATGGTCGTTCGATTGAAACTCAAGTAACTCGAGTAGGTACTCGGGTACGAACCGAAGTCGCCCTATGTGAACAACAGGTAAAATGGTGAGAGCTGGCCAAGTTCAGAAATAAGAACGAAGTTGTACTCAATAATAAATTTGCCTTTAAAAGAAAAACTATATACAAAGCAAATGATATCATAATATCATAAGTAAATACTTACCACGGACCTGTCTCCGTGCCAGTGTCAAGATAAAACTTGTATGGCTATTAACATATACTAGCTGCTCAAAAAAAAACATGTCTGCAGCTACGTTTCTCTGCCGGGAATGATCAGGCCTCAATTGTTCTGGTCGGCTAAGCTATTTTGCAAGGACTTATGGGTAAAATAGGCATAGGGACAAAACGCGGGAAATACAAATCAAATGTACAAGTGCAATAGTGATTGTTACAGACAGTAATGTTTCTTCCATTCAAAATATGTTATCTTCGGACATAAGAAATATAGAAAGATGGTGTTCTCAGAATCAGATGATTTTGAATACAAGTAAAACAAAATGCATGTTGATAGGCACACATCAGAGTCGATCAAAACTGACGATCCAAAATCTAAATTTACAAATTTCAGATCATCTTCTTGAGAGTGTAACACATGAAAAACTACTTGGAATTCATATAAATAATTCACTTAAATTTAATACACATGTCGATGCTGTTTGTAAATCCGTATCTGCAAAGATATCTGTATTACGAAAAATTAAGAAATATCTTCCATTAAATACAAGAAAGTTATTCTATAATGCCTATATACTGCCATCAATTGAATACTGTTTAACAGTTTTGGGTAATGCATCAGCCTCTAGCCTCGAGAGGATTCATAAGTTACAGAAGCGGGCAGCGCGCTGTATCTTAGATGCTGCTTATGACTCTCCCCTTACTTGAAAAACTTGATTTGCTCTCAGTACATGAGCAATTGACTGTAAATAAGTTAGTATTATTGTATAAAACGCTTTACGGTGCATGTCCATATTACCTATTTGAAATGTTCAATTACCAGTCATCCAATTCATACAATCTAAGATCTGAATCTAATTTTGACTTGTGTGTTCCAAAGCACAAAACCAAAATATTTCAAAATTCTTTTCAATATTCGGGTGCAGTATTGTGGAAATATTTACCTTTAAATGTAAGAATGTCTCCATCACTTCAAAGTTTTAAAATCAAGTCAAGAAAATTTATAATAAACCAACGTTCTACTTAAATTCTTATATAATTGTATATCTGTAGACTGTATTATTAATGAAATGATGCATGTTTTATTATTGTATATCGAGTCATACTGCATATAATATTGTTGAATGTACTTTTTATCATTGTGTATCATATATGAATTTTTATAGAGGGGCTCAAGGAAGAATGGTGCTTGCACTAATTGAGTCACCCTCTTTAAATGATGTATTATTATTATTGTTATTATTATCATTATTATTAATTCACAATTGCACATTCATAAGAAAACAATTTTTAGTAAGAGCATCATTAAATTGGGTATATTTTGTCTTTCGTAAAATATATCAAATGTTTCTTGTGATATTTTTAGTGTTAAATCTCAGTGCTCTGTCCCTTCTAAAAAATAAAGGAAAGGGGGTATACTTGAAATTGTCAGTGTCACGTGATCCAAAAATGCGTTATATAAATTATTTTCATATTTTCTGAAAGATAAGAGGTTTATTGACAAAATATCAAAATTTCGTAAAATTCGTTGAGGGGCCGCAGAACGGCCTTATCGAAACTCCTCCTTTTATTCACACGTTTTTGTGACGAAAATGATTTTCTGTACATATGAATTATCTAGATATTGTTATTTTTTTGTAATGTGGATATACTATATTAAATGTTAACCCTATGTACGGTCAATGAAAATATTACATCTTAAATATATTTCTAATTTTAAGGTCCTTTATTTACAGATGCCGAAACTATTGATACTTTTCTTCTTTTTGTGTTTGATTTACACTGCCTATTCCTGCACGGATTGCCGGAGAAATGGGATAAGTTATAGGGGAAACAGTGACTTTAGTTTTGATGAGGGGTGTTACCGCTTCAATTGTCGATGCAACTGTGACGGATCATGGAACTGCCCGTCCTTCAAGACCCAAAACATCTGCCGAAACCCCTCAGTATCGAATCGATGTCAAAAATGTCAAAGAAATGGGAGAGATTACCCGGGAAACAGTAACTTTAGTTTTGATGAGGGGTGTTACCGTTTCAATTGTCGATGTAACTGTGATGGATCATGGAACTGCCCCGCTACGAGGACACAGAACATCTGTCGACGCCCAGAAGTACCAGATAGGAGCTGTACAGGATGTACAGTAAAAGGGAGAAACTACCCTGCCGGGCAATTCTACTATGACGACGTCTGCCTCAGAATTTTCTGTAAATGTGATTGTAATGGGTCATATAGCTGCGCTTCCGATATGGAAATCTGCTAAACGTGTAATTGCATTTGATTGATATCGTTAAAAACTACCAAAGTCTCAAAAGTATATATGTATTGAAGTTTTTGTAGATGAGAAATTAGTTGTTTTTTATCAAGGAATTTAAACACTCTTTGCTGACTAACTCGCTAAATTAATGAATTATATTATATAATAAATATTTTAGCAGCCTTTACCGCTGTTGACTTGCTTTGGAAGAATGAAAACATTGCATGGTATCTGGACATTAAGAAATCTTTATTGAGTGTGTAGCAAAGTGGTTGATGTTAGTATCAAATGAAAATTATATTCGGGATTATTATCAAAAAGGCAAACCTCACTACTACCAAATTCTTCTTTAAACAATCCAATTAAATGCACATGAAATAAATATATTCATATGAAGCAGAATTTATGCAAAATCTTATGCGTGAAAAGAAGAAAACACTTGCTGTGGCCTTCAACTCAACATTTAGATATATCGACGACGTATTGTCAATTAATATTGATAATTTCCATTCCTACGTCGATACGATATATCCTGGTGAGCTTGAGATAAAAGATACCACAGAGTCCGACACTTCTGCTTCATACTTGGATATTTTACTTGAAAAAGACACTTATGCTAATTTAACAACCAAGCCATATGCTAAACGTGATGACTTTAACTTTTCTATCCTCAACTTCCCTTACATATGCAGCAATATACCTTCATCACCTGCATACGGAGTATATATATCTCAGTTGATTCGGTACGCAAGAGCATGCTCTACGTATGAACAATTTCTTAAACGAGGTAAATTATTGTCAACTTAGTTGATGAAATAAGAATATCAACAGTCTTGTTTAAAGTCATCATTTCGTAAGTTCTATGGTCGATACAATGACCTTGTCAGCAAATACAATTTATCATTGAGTCAAATGCTGACTGACGTTTTTCATACCAATTGTTAGTCCATTATTTATACACTGAATTGACGACGGATTTTTTCCGTTATTTCCTGATCATGACAACGAGCACACGGCGGGTGTGACCGGTCAGCAGGGATGCTCACTCCTCCATGGCACCTGATCCCACCTCTGATGTTTCGGAGGTCCGTGTTTGCTTTGCTCTTATTTTGTATATTGTTTAATGGACTTTGAGATTGAATACTGTTCGTTATCTCCGTATTTTTCTTGCAGCATTCTTACTTTTTGTAACAAAATTTTCCAGTTTGTGAGAATCAGTCAATCACTTTCATTTTCATTGTCTCCAATTGACAGACAAGTGTGTTTTAATTTTTTTAAAATGTAAAATAAGATAAATTTTAGGGACAATAGGTATTTGGTGTGTATAATTATTTTTTTGAATATGTACAACTTGGTTAATACAAATATACACTCAAACATTAACAGTATTACAATATATTACTTATGGAAGAAGGAAATTAGGGGGGTCCCTTTAGTGTAGAGCTCATACAACAAAAAGTAATGCATCAACATGTAATTTTTTTAAGCTTATTCTTTTTCTTAAATATTATGAAGTAAAACTAATGCAAATTTACGAAGTTTTACGACGTTAACTTAACAAAGTGCATCTATATATATATAATAATTTATGCAAAACAATGATTATATATTGTTTACTAACATTTTTCTACTCTAATTTTGGTATGAAAATTGAATATTTAGACTTTAATTTATTTATATACAACAAATTCTAGGATAGGTGAATTTTCAATATTTTACATTTCGGGGTATATACTCCGATAGGCAATAGCGGAAAAGTAAACACGTTGACATATATACTGACATGCAAAAGAAACGCAACAAGCAACAAGCAGTAATCTACAAATGTTTGATTTTTTTATCTTATGATATTCAAAAGCGAATAAAGTAAGGCTAAACTCACTTTTCAGAACATCAGAGATTTGATAAAAATGTTAAATGTTTATCTGTTTACTTTACTAAGTAAAATATGACTGTTAAAACACCCCCCTCCCAGCCATTAAAGTAAAACGTGCAAGACTGTCCTAAACAACGATTGAAGCTTAATTTCAGCGATACAATAGGTTCATTAATATCGAGATCTAAGCAAAGGAAATATTCTTTGGCATTTTTAAATGCCCGTTTTTCAGATGATTAGATCGAATTTTCTCTAACTTAGAGCAGAGTAGCCACCCTTGGACTTCCGGTACTAGGGCTTTCCTTAATGAATATGATACGTAAGACACTGTTTAGGCGTAATGTAGTGAAATTTCGCATCAGCAACTCTCCATCACCTTTACATTGAAATTTTCCAGTTAGAGCAATGGGAATGCGTACATAGGCCATTTTCAAGTAGCCTTAGAATCATTACGAGAAACAAAAGGAGAGTTTATTTTTTGAAATAATGCTGCATTACTAATGATGAACAGTAAAAAACCTTTAAAACTCCATAATATTTCCAAATGTTTTGTTAAACATGCAATTTTTGATTTCTGTTAAGCATACTCAAACTTGACTTCCGGTTATGGTATGGAAATCTTTCAACCGTTAAATTACCGATGTTTACCAAATTGAAGATATTCATTATTTTAAGATACAAAATTCTTTTCTTTACATAATTATTTCCCCCTTAAAATAGGGTGTTGCGTTTCTTTTGCGTGTCAGTATATTTTTTCTTGTGTCTATCTTATAAAAGCAGATTTTTTAAGATTGAGCCCATTTAGTGCCGAGTGTAGAACTACCTTAAGTGTCTGTTTTTACAGGGTGTTGCTAAAACGCGGAACGGAAAACGGAACGGAAAGCGGAACGGAACGGAAAACGGAAAATTAATGTCAAGCAAATAACCTAGATTTGATAGAAAGTTGATTTAAATAAACATGCATATTTTGGTCACCAGAAATAGGTTGGCAAGGGGGGGGGGGGGGGGGGGGGGGGGGTCGTGGCCCCTCTAAATCCATCAGTGATATCATATCAATGCATATTGAGAAATTAAAATATGAACATAAGAAAAAAATTCTTGCAAAGGAATTTAACAGCGTGTTCAACTGTTTTCTTTAGCCAAGTTGCAACTTTTCAGATATGAGCGGAAAAAACAGGGAAAGTCAAAATGTTTTACGGGATCATTCATACCCATCCTCCACTTCCAAACACACTTTATCTCCAATGACTGTACAGATGATACATAATTTTTGCCACAGTTAAGATTGATGACTCCATTATTTTATATATCAAGGATTTCAATAGATAGAAAGCAGCTCTATTTTGTATAAAATTTTAACAAGTTTTAAACTCGAGTTGTTTATCCGAGCTTGTCGGAAAGGGGTACTCTAACAGTAATTTTGAGATATTATTTTTCTAGATTTTTATTTCTCTTACCAATAAACAAGATTCATTTAGATACATGTATAAAATGTTTCCCTCCCCCTCCCCTTTTTCCAGACATAAGGTTTTCACTATAGAAGTGTTTCATTGAAACCCCCAACACTTTCTAGATCTGTTGAATTAATGTAAAAAGTTAGTGTAAAAATAATGTGTAATGTGAAAGATTGTGGATTGTTAACGTCTGCTGGGGTAATAATGTATTGTAAAGTGCTTTGAGTAGCATTTATGCTAGAAGAACGTTTTTCGTACACAAAAACTCAGAATGAACGAGGAGCAAAGTTTGGCCGTAGAAATAGTAAAAGTAGGGCATAAGCTTATCTTAACTGGGCAAGCTGGGTTTGGTAAGTCATATACAATAATCATTGCTCCATCCTTAAGTAAATACTGCTAACTTCTACTATAGTTCAATACAGATGTACTGTAAATTATGCTAACAAAGTACATTCTGACTGTAAAATATTTTGAGACATTTTATTTAGTTTCGTTTTTTTTTTTTGCTGGTGTTTGTTGGTTTTTTTTTTTTTTTGTTATTATAGTAGAAGTTAGCAGTGCTTACTTAAGGAGCACTGATTATTGTATGTCTTACCAGACCCAGCTTGCCCAGTTAAAATAAGGTTATGCATTGCTTTTACTATTTTGACGGCCAAACTTTGCTCCTCGTTCATTCTGTGTTTTTGTCAACGAAAAACGTCAAATTTCCCACGAAACGTCTATGAAAGTCAACGACGATCGAATTGTCTAAAACCGGCGAAACTCTCAACTTCCGGCCGAGGAAAGGTGGTTTGCAGAGAAATGTTAGAAAACGCGTGCATGCGGCGAACATACTGCAAGGTTCAGTTTGATTTGATTTATTTCAATAAATTAGAGCTCCCGATGTCTGAGAACGACCCGACTTTTGCGAGAAATTCTCGCTATTAGCCAGAAGGACCCCTGAGCGGAATCCAACATGGAGGCTAGTTTCAATCCTTGTTTTGTTTAAAGTATAGTAGATATATTTTTTTAACAATTGAGATGGGAAGTGTCTATGATTTTTCCTCCTTAAATTTCAGCAATTCAGCGAGTTTCAGGTTCGAGTATTGTTCCCTTCAGCGTCGACGTCATCTATACTGAAGTCAGTAACGTGTTCCAACAGAAAGGGAGACAACAGATAGTGCTGCTGTGATTACGTAGTTTTTAAGTATTTATTACATGTGCATGCACTTTTCAAATAAAATTCATTATGCAAAATATTGTTTATCTCTTACACGTTTGTTGCTTCTTCGGTGAAGCTAGGGAATATCATTTGCATACATGGTTATTTCCGACACTTAGAGTCCTTTTATCTCAGATGAGCGGAAGCTCAAGTGAGCTTTTCTGATCATCCGTCGTCTGTCTGTATGACTGTCTGTAGATTTTTTACATTATTAATTTCTTGAAAAACTTTGCAAATTTAAACGAAATTTAAAACAGATCAACACTGTATCCAAGGGTAGTTGGAAGACTAGTGTAAATTGTTAAAACGAAGTGCAAAATCCTTTTACAAGGGAAAATAGTCAAGAAAAGACGAAAAATGGAAGGGTTTATTAAAAACTCTTCTCAAGAGCCACTGGACCAGAAAAGCTGAAACTTATATGGAAGCATTCTGGGGTAGTGTAGAATCAAAATTGTTAAAAATCATGTCCCCTGTTAGGGGAAGGACACAATAGGGAATCCAGAATTACATAGAATTATAAAGGAAAAATTTTCTCAAAAAACAATGGACCAGGGAAGTTGAAACTTGTGTTTAAACATCGTGGGGTAGTGTAGAATCTAAAGGTTGAGGTGACTTGCGGCCCCCGTAAATTGACAAAAAATTAAATGTTTAAATTTTACTCAAATTTTTGTATGCAACTAATCACTGATATGTGTACCTTTATAGAATACTACTTTTAACAAAAATAGAAATGCGATTTGGAAGATATCGATCTTGTATGGGGTAGGGGTATCATGTTTACATTCAATTCATATTGCATTTTACAATGTAACCCCGCCCCCCTCTTCGAAGCCCTTAAAATATACGAGCGCAGGTAGGTACAATTTTCTCCTTTGGCTGGTCACTGTATTTTATTGAAATCTACCTATATGTGAAAGGAGAAAATTGTACCTAACTGCGCTCACATGCTATTTTTTAAACAATTGTATCATCTACCTGGCCTTTCATTATGAACAGATCGACGGAACTAGATTTCCTGACGTAAGAATGAATTCATATGCTAATTGAGGCACTGGCGATGCTTTCTAACTGACCAATAAGCTAAATGAAATTCGTTACGAGTGAGTACCACAAAATATACTATGGAAACATGCTTGGAATTTTACTGCTTTCCGATATTTGTTTATGCATTTGAGTCACAGATTAGACACGGATCTACATATGTACAATTTCCGAGATCACAATGAAATTTATATACAGTTACGAACAATTGATAAATATACATTAGTTTAAAGTTTTGTAGCGTGTTTGGTGAGCAATTTGCTAGGTCTATACGACTATTCTCGAGTAACAGAAAATACAAGCTTCTAAATATCGTAAATGCTGAAAATTCATGCGTACATGTATTATTAAGTATTAACAGTCTTAAGGCGGCTTTACACGGTAATACAAGTCGTATACAACTTGTCGTATACAGCAAAATATAACTGTGTGAAATACGCTATTACTTGTATTATACGACTTTCTAAAGTCGTATCTGACTGTTTTTGGAGTCGAGCATGTTCCTACTCTGTACTACAAATCGTATACGACTTTCTGGATCCAACCAATGAACGGCTTGAGTTTTTAATTTATTCATACGTGACTGGTCAACGATAAAGCCCTGTACAATGTAAAGTACTTGTACATGCAACAAAAATAGAATTTTTGGTAAATATTCATACGTTGACTTATCATCATTATAAAGTAAGATACGGTTCACGCATGACTTGGAATTTATGAATCTGCATTCTCAATATAAATGCATCTATTCGTAAATTTTAAAAAAAATGTTTTAAAAAAACTTAATGAACGTTACTAATAATTCTTATTATGCTCTTTCTTTACACCAAAAACTATATTTAAACAAAATTGTAAATAACCACACTATAAAGAAGGTAAAACTGTCTTATCTTTATCAAAAAATTTGAGACATTTTTACAAATTCTTGTCTTCATTTATTAATGATTACATGTATTTAATGAATGACGATACGTTTCTCATTTACGTAAACAAAATCAAAAAATATTATTGGGGCATTTACTTTCTTTTCATTGGGTTTCTTTATAGTAAATCTGATATAAAAATGATGGCACCAGATGGCATAATACCTATTAAAGCTTTCTATGTATTATGATGCTTATAAGTACTATAAGTTCTGGACTGTGCAGGAGATCTGGGCTTTTATATAAAAAATTCAGTACAATCAATAATACAGACTGTATGGGGAAATGTAAGTTTAAAGGACTTAGGTAAAAACTTCTTGATAACAGGTGTAGATGGCCAAACTAATAAAGGTGTTAAAATATGATACATAAAATTTACCCATGTTGTGAGAATCTGAGACACACGTGTATTTGAAACTCCAAAAATATCAGCCAAAAAAAATATAAAAATAGCAAGCCGTAAACGAATAAGAGTCATAATAAATTCTTCATATTTCGACAGTTTTCTTGTCGGTCCAGTTTTCCTCCTATCCGCATTCTGCTGATATGGAGTTTCCTCAGCACTGCTTTGTCCACTCCAATATTTAATGTTGGGGGATGCTTCATCTAACACTTCTACAATACATTAAAAAAATACCTTTGATCATCCACAATAATTTATTGTATGAGCATGTTAATTATTATGAACATGCATTCAATTTTTTTTATGAGGAGCAAAGCAATTAAGGTAATTATTCTTATTGCATGTACCGTACAAGTACCCTTGTCCTGTCCATTATTTTCAAAATTCTTATTATTCACAGTGGTTGGTATAAAAAAATCTTTTTACACTGCGAGTTTTGGACAAATTTGATTTCATTCAGTATCATTAAAATACATAAATTTTCATGCAAATACATAACTGGCTAAACAATTTACCATACAATCCATATAGCATTGACTTTCATGGAATACCAGTGTACTGCTATCAGTTGCTGTGACCTTTTCAATGAAGAGGTTTCTCATGAGAGCATCAGGATTGTCAAACTTCTTCTTTAGAGCCATTAGTTCCACCATTTCCTCCATCCCTATATCTGTCTGTATTCCACTGTCAACTGTATCTGGACCATGGCTGTCACCTACAGCTGAAGATGCATACTCATGGTCAGGCTGGCATGGTTGCACAACTAAAAGAATGAGATGATAAAAGTATTATCTTAAAAATGTGTCACTGTGTATTATATACTGACACGCAAAAAAAAAACGCAACACCCTATTTTAGGGGGAAATAATGTATGTAAAGTAAAAATTTTGTATCTTAAAGTTATGAATATCTTCAATTTGGTAAACATCAGTAAATTAACGGTTGAACGATTTCCATACCATAACCGGAAGTCAAGTTTTAGTCTGCTTAACAGAAATCAAAAATTGCATGTTTAACAAAACATTTGGCAATATTATGGAGTTTTAAGGGTTTTTTACTGTTCATCATAAGTATTGCAGCAATATTTCAAAAAATAAACTCTACTTTCGTTTCCCGAAACAATGCTAAGGCTACTTGAAAATGGCTTATGTACGCATTTCCATTGCTCTAGCTGGAAAATTTCAATGTAAAGGTGATGGAGAGTTGCTGATGCGAAATTTCACTACATTTCGCCTCAGCAGGGTTTTACGTATCATATGCATTAAAGACAGTCCTTGTACCGGATGTCCAAGGGTGACTACACTGCTCTAACTTAAAGAAAATTCGACCTAATTATCTGAAAAACGTGCATTTAAAAAAATCAAAGAATAATTCCCTCGCTGAGATCTAGATATAAATAAACCTATTGTATTGTAGAAATTAAGCTGCTTGCTTGTTGTTTAGGGCAGTCTTGCACGTTTTACTTGAATGGCTGGGAGGGAGGTGTTTTAACAGTCATATTTTACTTAGTAAAGTAAACAGATAAACATTTAACATTTTTATCAAATCTCTGATGTTCTGAAAAGGGAATTTAGCCTTACTTTATACACTTTTGAAAATCATAAGATAAAAAATCAAACATTTGTAAATTACTGCTTGTTGCGTTTCTTTTGCGTGTCATTATATAATTTAACTATAATTTAAAATATAAATATATGAAGAGAAATGTTTTAACTAATCATCAAGTAAAAATCTGCCTTAATGTCTTCACAATGACACTTCACCAGTAAATATTTCCTGATACTATTATAATACATTATATTATTTTTAAAATTTAAAACCTGTGTTCAGTGTTCCACACGCAGAAGCCCCTGTCTCTTCAGACACAACAGGGGGTGTTTGAAAATCCACACATTCCATTTCCATATAACACTGACTATGGCTCTATACAGGAAAGAACTATATGCGGTATATTGCATTTGTTTGCCCCCACAAAAGTCAAATTTTGAAAACTTCCTGAAATGTGCTGAATTCAATAAATTGTACGAGAAATATAAATTAACAGAAAATATCATAGTTCCAAAGCAGTGTATTCACAATTTTTGTTTTTATGACGTCACAAACTAGTCTTGATTTTATATCCTTTTTCAGAAAAAGGACAAAATGGACAATATTTCAACAATTTTAGCTTTTAAAGTTATAGAGCGCATGTGTGTTCAGGAACAATATTGACATATTTCATTGATATTATCATTCTACACATTATATCAAAATATTTATCCTGAACACACATGCGCTCGGTGACTTTTATTTAAAATATCGACGAAATATGTACATTTTTCTGTAAAATTCATAAAAAACTGAAATTTACGTCATATTTGTGACGTCATTACGTAACATATGACGTCATTACTTATGAAATTATTCAGTGCTTTGAAGTCAGCATATACTCCCCTGTTTAAGGACTTAATTAAATATTACTCCATCAAAGTTTGATTTGGGGGGCAAATATTTGTTAATACCGCATAAAGTTCTTTAATATTACATTTAGTTTCATGTACTTAAGCTATACACTGAAAAATATATTAGTACTGTGTACTATCATCATTAAATAAACATGTAAGAAACATTCATAAAAAAAGAAATAGTACTTTAAACATTTCTGTGACTGAAATTTACAGTCAATTTTCATACATGGGTAAAATCTGAAAATTCTAATATATGTACATGTATTCACTGAAAAAGCAACTGAAAAATATAATTGGCACTGTGAATTATAGTGTCAGTTTGAAAAGTAGAAACAAACATTTTTTTCCACAGGCCTTATAGATATATATTTATATACACAGTGTTAAACTTACATCATTGTAGGACTGAAAATCAGCTGCCTCTTCATTCGACTCCATCAAGTGTGAATTTTCAAGGAACTGGATGAAACAAAAATATATGTTATTTTCATAGCAACATTATTGAAAGTCTATATATCTACAAAGGACATTTTGCTAGTCAGTTTGCTGAGTTAAAAATACTCTTTACATGTATCAAAAAGATCAGTGTTTATTAGGCTTAGGATAGCTAAATTGAAACAGTAAATTGTAGTAGAATAGGGGATTTTTAATACATGTACTATCTTATCAGAGATGACAATGTAGTTAAACAAGCCCTGTCAAGGGATTTTACTTAAGTGTCGCCTACTTTAAATGTAAGATGACAACGAAACACCAAGGTTTACATAAAGAATAAAGACAAGTTTATTCTCTTAAGTTTAGAGAAGTGGACAAGCTTTCGCCTATATCCAAAAGCAATAGCAAAAGCCTGTCCACTTCTCTAAAGAGAATAAGGTATATACAACACATAGAACAGAAAAACGTGGTGAATATATACATAGGTTGACTGGTAGGACTCGACTAGCTCATGTTGAAAGCGTGCAGGCACACATGGTGCAAGGTCATAGTGAATAAATTAACAAATGCATTTAAACTACAATACTCTTATTACAGGGCTTGAAACAAACTAGCCTATCAAGTATCATTTCAAAAATAAATATCAGGAGGGGGCATTTTTATGTGTATTATATTAATTAATCATATACACATCGTTACGTTTCTCTGCCGCTGAACGTTTGATGATGGATGTTGAGCTTCTGTTTTGTAGAGGCTCCTTGTAATTATTGTAAGCAAATAACGTGGGATACGGGTTTTCAGGTGTTGGACTGCCATCAACAAAATGTCGGGAACATATCTAAACATTGAAAAAAAAAAACTTTATACAGAGACACGAATATTTTGCAAAAAATGCAAAATAATTTAGTCTTAAAGAATTATTCCACTTTACCCTGTGGTGCATAGGTGGGTCGTAATCTTTCCGCCGCAGCAAACTCAGCCACGCTCGCCTACATTTTGGGTCCTTTTTCTGTGTTGGGAAAGGGAAAAACTTGACTTCTGTCATATACCCATATCTTCCTCTTTTCTTTGTGTCAGCGTGACAGCCCTCGGCAGCACAGTAATACCCAGTTTTGCTACTCGCCATATCGGAAGTATCGAGGGCTAAAAAAAAGTTTCGAATCACGTGACCGCAGTGTGTAAAATCAAGAATAAAACGTTGTTCCGACAGTAACTCGGAAATCTGCTATTACTTTCCTTGCTTCCTTCGGATGAGACCGTAAAAACCGAGGCCCCGTGTCACAGCAGGTGTGGCACGATGAAGACCCCTCCCTGCTCAAAGGCCGCAAGTGCTGAGTAAAGGCCTAAATTTTGCAGCCCTTCACCGGCAATGGTGACGTCTCCATATGAGTGAAATATTCTGGAGAGGGACTTTGAACAGTATTCAATCAATCGATCCTTCCTTCCTTGCTTGCAGTGGCTGTAATGATTAGGGCAGGACAGCTGATCAGTGACCTTATCTCACCTGTCCGTGAAAACCATTCCCTGAAGGCTTGTGTATATGTTGTGTAATTTCTCCCCTAAAATAATATTTCAATCGGTTGATATCTCATAAATAATTTAATATTGGTAAAGATTTAAGAACCCTCTCTGCACTGCACAATGAAGAGTTCTTATCATGCTTATTCTATGTATTTTTCTGCAGTTTGAGTAATCTTCTCTTAAATCTAAATTCTAAAATATAGAAATGCACAATATATATATTACACAATCTTTGGTTAAGGTGAGCTAAAAATGAATCCCACCATGCATGTCTCAGAGATTCTGAGAACAATGTGCTTAAAAGGCAATCATCTGTCATGAGCCGTTGCTGGAAAAAACTGACCAAAAATTTGTTATTGACAGACAGACACACAAGGGTTAAACAGTATACCCTCTTCTTATTCAAAGTGGGGGCATAATAATCTAACTGTGTCTTACAATCTAACGCGCTTCATGAAATATGCCGATGTGAAGCGTCGTAGTTCATAACCTCATGAATCTTCAAAAACTTAATTCATTTCTTAAATATACCATTTATGATCCCTCTAAATAGGGTATGTTTCAAGCTGAGCAAGAAATTAAATAGTTTTGTACTCCTTTCACTTTTATCAGGTAATTTCATTCACCCACTTGGCTTTCCATTTTGCAGGACATCATCTCTTGATTTTAAAAGCTATATTTTTATCTCTTTCAGTACAAGAAGCAATCTTGATTATCCATGCCTCATCTAAACAAGATATTGTACAATTACTCTAACGATGAAAGTTCATCTTTTGCTTTAAAGTATTCAACAGCTGCAATGTTAGACCTATCTATGATTTGGTTTGTTCTGCTTTGCTTTTTTTTGATAGCACACAGTCCATTACTTCATATGTGAAAAGTTAAATACTTTTTTTTGTTTATATCTTACACTGTATATATACTGATAGATAGCTTTACCCATTTGAGATAGCTTAATAAGCTACATAGCTAATAAACAAGAAGTAGTGCTGGACCCGTTTTGAGCACCTTCATTTTCAAATATCATAATAATGAAAAATGCATTATAACATACATACCAATGAACAAGAGTATGTACTTCATCCACCACAAATAGACGGAATGTCTTTGATGCGGACAACATATCCCGCCATTTATCACTTTGCAGAATGGCTTCTGGCGAAGAAAAAATGAACTGGAATTTCCAATCTAACATCCCACATCTTCAGACGCATCTTTGCCGATATACGTGGCCGTAAACCCCTTTGATACTAGACAATCTTTCATGATGGACATAGGGGACTAATAACAATCACATGCGTGTCACTCACAGTTGAAAAATGTTCGTAAAAAATAGGAAAGGCCATATAGCACAAGGATTTCCCCCCACCTGTTCTTAATGAGAGGAACACATCCTTTCCGTTTAGAAGACAACTTGAAGCCTTTTCTTGTTGTGGGTTCAATCTTTCCACCTTAAAAATTTCTCTCACTTTCTCCATACCATGTTGTATACTGGGCGCCGCCACTGTTAATAGTTTAGCCGGATATCATTTGAAAGGTGTTATGTGATTGGTTGGAAATTTTCAGGAGCGCCGAGTAAAATTTTGCTCGGACGAAATTTGATTGGCTTTCCAGGTTTATGCATAATTTATGAGAAACAAGCAAAATGTCGATCAAACAACCACGGGTTTGAGGAAGCTTGCGGACTCAAAACCCGTGGTTTGCGACGATGCGTTTTTTTGTCTCATTCATGTTTTTCTGTGTTGTAGATCATGTAGGTCAGTATGTGTAACGTTGTTTTTATCAAATTGTTAACCTTTATATTATACTTTGTTACAAAGTAATATTGTTATTTCATATTTATTTGTTATAAAACTTACATAATTGTATTATGTATATGCTCAATAAATATTTTATTTAAAAAAAGTATCTGATTTTGCTATTAGGTTTAAACTTCATTATGGAGGGTACTCAGCTCAATCTAATGGAAAGAACTGTCATGGTTTTTTTTTGCAGAGTCCTCGTTCATCGGTAAATTCGTTTGGTGGACGGGAGTTACTACGCTTTTTACGCAAGGTTGACGACCAAATCACGATCCTGGCTGTCTGGCAGATGGAAAAAGCCAACACCTGGTTTGTTACGTATGCGGACCCTCACATCGTGGACATGCTTGACGGAGAAACAGTGAAGGTTAGTGACTTAACCTTGCATTTTAATGCATGTGACAGGATCATTGTGAATGTCCGCGTGCATTGGCTCCCGATCTGGGAGTCAAACGATGAAGGTACTCTCGGACTATGGTGACCTTAAATCCATCAAACACGTCATCGACAACGGTGTGGCCACGGGGGTGAGGGAGGCCGTCTTCTCCATGAGGGAGGGCGACCAAGCTCACAAACCTTACCTGACCAAGATACATGGTCAAAGATGTTTGTTTACGGTGCCTGGTAGGCCACCAATATGTTTCCGGTGTGGAGAGGTTGGGCACCTGAGGCATGAATGTCACTACATGCCATCAGGTGTCACCATTCACGGGCCCGTAGCTACGCTATGGCAGCCCGTGCTTCGGCTGTTAGCAAGCCGGACTCGGCTGTCGGTAAGCCGATTGAGTCTAGTGAGGCAGTCAGTAAGCCTCAGGATGTTACCTCTGTGTTGTCTTCATATGGAGAAGTTAAATCTACACGTCACGTGATAGATAATAGAGAGGTTAAACATTTGAACGTGTACGTCTACTTGTACGTGTAAACTAGAAGTGATTTTACACGTACCCGTAACTAATGTCGTGTTCTGTTTAACAAATTGAATGTGTACCGGTACGTGTAAAACGTCATTTCAGCAAGGCACTCTACAATCCTCTCGTATCAAATAAATCTATGACTTGAAATAAAAAAGATACATTGGATGTTCGTAATAAATTCTCAACTTTATGCCAAATACCGACTGAAAAATATTTATTCCGTAGTTTGAGTTTAAGAAGCTACAAGTTTTCACCTACGTGTACTTGCGAATCCACACGTTGTGTACAACTTGTAGAATTACGCGGTATGCAAAACTGATGACGTAAATCGCATTAAATTAGGGGATTTCCCTAGCTACACGTAGACGTACACGGTCATCTGCTTAACCTCTCTAATGGTGTGGCCACGGGGGTAAGGGAGGTCGTCCTCTCCATGACGGAGGGCGACCAAGATCATATACCCTATATTAGCAAGTTACACGGGCATAGGGTGTTATATTCCGTGGCTTAAATGTGAACAGGTCGGCCACGTGAGGCAGGAATGCCCGATCATGACAGGTGGCCACAGATCTTACGGACTCCGTACGTATGATACGGCGGTCCGTAAGCTGGCTGTTAGTAAGCCAGAGTCACGTAAGGCTGTCCCCTGGAGCTCCTCCTCGGACAAAGCGGAGGACCGCGGTGGTCCCCAGGGAGAGGAGACGTCAGTCAAATCTCCTCCAGCGGGAATCTGATACCCAAGGGGGGCACTGAGATTACCCTTCGGCGGGGGGACACTGAGGACGATATCCAGGCGGTGTGGCAAATGCTGAGGGCGGACGCTTGGTATATCACATTTGAGTCCGAGGTGTCCGTAAATGAACTGGATAACAAACAGCTGAAACTGGATGATCTCACAGTGATTCTACAGGCATGTGACAGATTGATGGTCCAAGTTAGAGTACACTGGCTTCCTCTCTGGATTTCTAATGAAGATGTCAAGAAGAGTCTGGAGAAGTATGGTGGCGTCATCAAGTTCCACTGGTATAGAGAGTTTTTCGGAGCCGAAAATTGGCATCGCTTCTCGGCCTTTTTTTTTGGCTAATATCAAAGTGTTTGGTCTTGCCAATAGGTTTCCGAAATTACTAATTATGGAAGACACACAGCTTAATTTGATGGAGAGAACCATTAAAGTTTTATTACAGGGATCAAGACAAGCCATTTCCAGCTTTGGTCGCAAAGAATTGTTGCGCTTTGTTCGAGCCATTAGCCGTAACGTGGACTCTGAAGTTCTAGCAGTATGGCAGATGGAACGGGCAAACACGTGGTATGTAAACTTTACACATACTAACAGACAGTCTTGATGGAGAGGTAGTGAAGACAGATGGCCTGACGCTGTATATGAACGCGAGTGACCGTGTCACGGTGCCTGTAAGGGTTCACTGGCTGCCTATATGGGAGCCTAATGAAGAGGTGATGGAGGTAAAATGAAGTCCACCTAACACATGAGTGAAAATGGCATCGCTACGGGTGTAAGAGAGGTTGTCCTCTCCATGAGGGAGGACGACCAATCTCATATCCCGTATATTACCCAGATTTCTGGGAATAAATGTCTTTTTTCGGTGCCTGACAGGGCACCAATTTGTTTCAAGTGCAATGAGAAATGGAGAAAATGGGCGAAATGGTCATGAATTTTGAAACTGTCCCTGTGTCATCATTTAAATTTAATGAAATGCAAGTGTTACATGTTTTAATCTAAAAAAAAATATGGATTTCGATTGAACTTGAATTTCAAGACAAAGTTTCATAATTTCTTGCACCTGCATAGTGAATTGCAGCCATTGCACTAGAAACGAATTACATACGTTTTGCTGTCATAGACAATAAAAAAAAAATTTAACACAAGTAAACATTTATTTTCTTCATTTTTAAGTCTACATCAATTTTTTAAAATTTCCGTTAAAAATTCTTTTTAATGTAAAATGATTTTATTATTCACTGAGATTGATAAAGAAGTATTTAGGAAAAGAAACAAGACTTAAACACTAAAGAATTGTGTATTTTTTGTTGTATAGAGAGTTTTTCGGAGCCGAAAATCGGCATCGCGGCGCTTCTCGATCGGCCATTTGGCTAAGATACGATCAATTTAATAAGTTTTTTTGCAAGCTTATTTTTGTAGAAATGATTGGATTTGAAGCCATGTCGGAGAGTTTAGTAATGGCACATACTGTTAAGATGTCATACAGGGGAACAACTCGCATGACCAGACGAGACGTGATCCGGTTTTTCGCCGAGTACTTGGAGATTGTGGACATAGATTGATTGATTGATTGTATACTGTTTAACGTCCCTCTCCAGAATATTTCACTGATATGGAGACGTCACCATTGCCGGTGAAGGGCTGCAAATTTAGGCCTATGCTCGGCACTCAGGGCCATTGAGCAGGGAGGGATCTTTTTCGTGCCACACCTGCTGTGACACGGGGCCTCGGTTTATACAGTCTCATCCGAAGGACCGCCCCATTTAGTCGCCTTTTACGACAAGCAAGGGGGTACTGAGGACCTATTCTAACCCGGATCCCCACGGGGCTTGTGGACATAGAAGCAGTGTGGCAGATGCAGAGGGCGGACTCCTGGTACGTTATTCTAGAGTCTGAGGAATCGGTGAATAAGCTGGACAACAAACAGTTAAAATTAAACGACATTTCAGTCATTTTACAGGCGTGTGATAGGTTAATGGTGAACGTGAGAATCCACTGGTTACCTATCTGGATATCCAACGATGACGTAAAGCAGAGTCTCGGGAAGTACGGGGACGTGGTGAAGTTTGACTGGGTGAGGGAGGATGGTGTAATTACGGGAGTGCGATCGGCGATGATCCGGATGAGGGAGGGGGACCAAGCCTTCATACCATACATTACGTCCATCTATAGCCATAAGTGCCTGTATGTGGTCCCGGGTTGGCCCCCTGTGTGCTTTAAGTGCGAGGGGGTCGGCCATCTGAGAGGGGAGTGCCCGAACTCAGGATTCAGGCCGACTGGGCCCCGAAGTTTTGCTTCGGTAGTCCAATCGGGGGCTGTCGGTAAGCCCGGGCAGCAGGCTGTTGGTACGCCTAAAAATGTCAGAAGAGAACAGGACCATAACACCTCCCCCGGGGTTGTTGGTAAGTCCCAGCGGGCAGGGATTGTCGGCAAGTCCCAAGACATAGAGACTGTCGGTAAGTCTCGGGAGGAGGAGTCCACGGACTCCCCTAGTAACTCGGGGGGCCATCACGGTCCCGAGGTGGGGTCAGTGGCTGCTGACACCTCCCAGACAGGCAAGGAGGACCATGATGGCCCCCAGGGGGGGTCAGTGGCTGCTGACCCCTTTCGGACAGGCCAGGAGGACCGGGATGGTTCTCCTGCAGAGGAGGAATCCTTGGGCGACTCCTTTATAAATGAGATTCTGAGTGGTACCCCAGGGGGTGACACTGAGGTGTCCCCCCAGACGCAGACCTGGGCCGAACAAATGGAGGCTGATACGGACGAGGACGAAGGTTCCAGAAGGTACATAGGAAACGTAAGGTCTCTGAACTCACGAGGGACGATCCTGCGAGTCCCTCGTCGGCCGCGCCCAGTAGGGCAGAGCGTAAGTAACTTTTGTGATAAGGAATGAACTCTATATTGGACAATGACGGCGGTGTATCCCTTCGAAAACGACTTGGCCTGCCCCGGACTTTCCATAAATTCCCAAGGAGATCCTCTCCCGGTTTTGTGAGTTTTTATGTGTTTTTCTGTGTTTTATGTTTAAAGTTTCATTTCAAGTTTATAATTTCTGTTTGCATGTTAATATTAGTGTACTGTACATGTGATGTTTTTTTTCTGTTTCATGTTTAAGTTTTATTTGTTGCCGTTTTATTTTTATAGTTTTCTGTATAGGGTTTCCTTCGATGCGCGCATGATTCTTTCATGTCATTTTCTTATTTCGAAGTAACTTTCATCGTATAAACCTGTTCCTAACACCTTTTTACTACCCGAGTTAACACCTGTTCACTACCTGATACGTTTTCTATTACATAACAATAGCCATTAGAATCGCCACGCTAAATATCAATGGGCTTTTAAATGCCCCGTCTGAGTCAGAACTTTTTATGCAAAGTTTAAGAGAAAAAATTTCTATTATATTTCTGCAAGAAACACATTTCACTAATATAAATAACGTTTTAGCTATGAAGTCTTTATTTGATACTGATAAATGCTATTTTAATTTTAGGTATAATAGTTATAAATCAGACATAACAGTTCATAAATTTCATTTTGATATGGACGGTAGATTGGTTTTCATAGATATCATGTATAATGAAATACAATATAGAATTGTCAATATATACGCGCCCAATAATGAAAGTGATAGAGTAACATTTTTTGATGATCTATTGCCCAAATTCACACCTGTGTCTTAGGTAAGGTAGATTTAAATAGTAAGCCTAGTTCAGGTAAACTGGGTTTAAATCCCATTTGAGCTGAGTTCACTTTGAACTCACCTGTGTTTCACACTTAAAATAAAACTTGTTTCACCTGAACATCCGTTTTGTTTGCTTTATTCATTTGGTATTGCATGTACAATGGCTGGGAAGAAAGGTCCAAATTTTACTGAACTCGAAAAGTGCACCCTTATTGATTTAGTGGGGTCAAAAAAGGATATAATTGAAAACAAAGCTACTGAGTCTAAAATGATCCACAAGAAAAATTTGGAATGCGAAAACTTAACAAAGGAATTCAACAGTAGAAATGGAGTTAATATCAGGACATGTAATCAGCTAAAATCATTATGGAAAAATTTGAAATCATGAAGCAAGTCTGCTGTGGCAAAGGAAAGAAGAGAAAGATCAAAAACTGGTGGTGGTGTTGTAGAAGGGACAATTGAAAAGCTCTCTTCAGCAGTTAGAGAGATACATGTAATTCCTCATCAAATTAATAGCTGTGAGAATGCATTTGATGACGACGCAGAACTTCACGGGGATGTAGATAACTTCAATGAGTCGGTAAGCATTTAATTTACTTATGGACAAAAACAAATATTTGTAATCCATGTAATTGTAATTTCTTTAATCTTTGTAAAATGAAATGAACAGTATTTTCACTTATTTAAATAATGAAAACAATATATAGCCAGGTTCAACAAGTGCTTGTAATCAGTAACCCCCAGAAAAAAATCCTGATGTGTCTGTATAAGAACCACAAGCACCCATGTCACCAGTAACAATAAGCACCCAGACAATGACCACATCCAAATCCACAGCTGCATCCAAGAGAAAATGTGTTGAGCCGGAAGACGTCAAGAAAAAGATGCTGGAGATGGCAGAAGAAGAACATCAACTGAAAATGGAGATACTGCATTTGAAAAAACAATATATAGAAGCAAAAATTCGCAAACTTGAAGAAGTTAGTTCCAACAAAGATGGAAACAACAACACTAATAGCTTGTATGATATAATTACAGAAAAAACGGGGGTTTAGAAATTGTTAATATTGGTTTAGAATTACAGTCGTTAAGGTTAAAACATTTACAAAATATTGTTTATAAGGACCCTTCAAAATATTCTATTTTATCTGTATATTGGGTCGGTTTAAGTTTAAGATATTTTCAACCTTCATTTGCAAATAACAATAGACCTCATTCAGAGTTTATCCCCAATTCTTATAAAGAATGTTTAAAGGATATGAATACTTTTATAAATATAGAAAATAGTAAGTACAAAGATTCCTTTGGCATTATGACCACAAAGCAATTTTACACTGTTCTTTTAGAAGGAATTATTACTATACCTAGGGTTGTCAGTATTTTTCCTAGTGTTAATTTTAAAGAAGTGTTTCAACGGTTATATAATTATTTCATGGACAAAAATGTCAGAGATGTAATGTTTAGAATCATCCACGATATACTACCTGTTTCCTTTTATATGCACCAAATTGGTTTTTATAAAGATAATAAATGTAAGTTATGTCAAACTCATGTCGAAACGATTTGCCATTTATTTTTTGAATGTCAATTTGTTAAACCTTTAGTTCTTTTAGTTAAAAACTGGTTAAATGTCATTTTCATAATTTCCCATTTACCATACTAAACAAAGATGTCTATACTTAATTTCTTTAATGTGTTTTATTATTTGGCAAGTTAGGTGCATTGTTAAATTTGAAAAGAAAAATATTAATTCAAACAGAATGATTTTAATGTATATTAATAGAATAATTCAGAGAATACAATGTGATTTTTCATAGATTTAATGAACCACAATTTTATAAATGCTGGGCTTTTACTCCCCTTTTCTGTTCTGTAGATAACGGTCAGCTCACACTAAACGTCAATGTGTAAGTTCCTTCTATTGTCTGTCTTACTCCGTACTCTCTGTTGTCAAACTGGTTTTTTGTTTCATTTATGTTTTTCTGTGTTGTAACTTTGTAGGTCAGGATGTATTACGTTGATTTTATAAGATTTTTAAACTTTATACTATACTTTGTTACAAAGTAAAATTGTTATTTAATATCCATTTGTTATAACATTTACATAACTTGTAATTATGTATTTGCATCAATAAATATTTGATTAAAAAAATAAGGTATCTAATCTTGCCATTAGGCTTTAAGCTTTATTTTGGAGGATACTCAGATAAACCTGATGGAAAGAACTATTAAAGTATTTTTGCAAGGTCCCAGACCATCAGTTAATTCGTTTGGCAGACGAGAGTTACTTCGCTTGTTACGCAAGTATGACGACCAGATCAACATCCTGGCTGTTTGGCAAATGTTTGGCAAATGGAGAAGGCCAACACGTGGTTTGTGACCTATGCGGACCCTCGTATCGTGGACCAGCTCGATGGAGAAATAGCCAAGGTTAGTGACTTGACATTGCATTTTAATGCATGTGATAGTGTGACTGTCCGCATACATTGGCTCCCGATATGGGATAATCCCGATATGGGAATTAAATGACGATGTAGGGAAAGTCCTGTCGGATTACGGTGAACTGAAGTCACTGAAGCATGTTACAGACAACAATGTGGCCACGGGGGTGAGGGAGGCCGTCCTCTCCATAAGGGAGGGCGACCAAACTCTCATCCCCTACCTGACCAAGATACATGGTCAAAGATGTTTGTTTACGGTGCCTGGTAGGCCACCAATATGTTTCCGGTGTGGAGAGGTTGGGCACCTGAGGCATGAATGTCACTACATGCCATCAGGTGTCACCATTCACGGGCCCGTAGCTACGCTATGGCAGCCATCAATATTCAAATATGGGATAAATCCCATATGTAACTGACCGATGTTGCATGCAAATATATTTTAAGTAATCAATATTCATATACATATTATCTAAAGAAAATACTTATCTGAAATTCATAATAATCATTTCATTAAAACATTGCTTATTAGTTGTAAAAATAAATATGTGAGGCCCAAGGTCCTTGAATCACTCTTCTGGTAAATTACACAATCTATCATTTCTATTTGAAGCCTCTAACTCTGAGTAACCTATTACCCCAGATGCATCAACTGAGAAAGTTTGAAGATTCTAAGCCAAAAAGTACAAGAGATGTGTAAAAATAGCCATAAAAATGATAAAAATAGGTCACCATGACCTACTTTCTCCGAAAACCCCAGATGCATCAACTGACAATGTTTGACAAGTCTAAGCCAAAAAGTACCCAAGATACTCAAATATATCCATAAAATGATAAAAGTAGGTCAGCATGACCTACTTTTTGGTCGACATTATACGAAAACCCAAGATGCATTAACTGCAAAGTTTGATGATTCTAAACCAAAAAGTACCCAAGATAATTAAATATAGCCATAAATGATAAAAGTAGGTCACCATGACCTACTTTTTGGTCGACATTCTCCGAAAACCCAAGATGCATCGACAAAGTTTGACAAGTCTAAGCCAAAAAGTACCCAAGATACTCAAGTATATCCATAAAATGATAAAAGTAGGTCACCATGACCTACTTTTTGTTCGACATTCTCCGAAAACCCAAGATGCATCAACTGACAAAGTTTGATGATTGTACGCCAAAAAGTACCCAAGATATTCAAATATATCCATAAAATGATAAAAGTAGGTCACCATGACCTACTTTTTGGTCGACATTCTCTGAAAACCAAAGATGCATCAACTGACAAAGTTTGATGATTGTAAGCCAAAAAGTACCCAAGATACTCAAATATATCCATAAAATGATAAAAGTAGGTCACCATGACCTACTTTTTGGTCGACATTCTCGAAAACCCAAGATGCATCAACTGAGAAAGTTTGACAAGTCTAAGCCAAAAAGTACCCAAGATACTCAAATATAGCCATAAAATGATAAAAGTAGGTCACCATGACCTACTTTTTAGTCGACATTCTCTGAAAACCCAAGATGCATCAACTGACAAAGTTTGACAAGTCTAAGCCAAAAAGTACCCAAGATACTCAAATATATCCATAAAATGATAAAAGTAGGTCACCATGACCTACTTTTTGTTCGACATTCTCCGAAAACCCAAGATGCATCAACTGACAATGTATGATGATTGTAAGCCAAAAAGTACCCAAGATACTCAAATATAGCCGTAAAATGATAAAAGTAGGTCACCATGACCTACTTTTTGTTCGACATTCTCCGAAAACCCAAGATGCATCAACTGACAAAGTTTGATGATTGTAAGCCAAAAAGTACCCAAGATACTCAAATATATCCATAAAATGATAAAAGTAGGTCACCGTGACCTACTTTTTGTTCGACATTCTCCGAAAACCCAAGATGCATCAACTGACAAAGTTTGATGATTGTAAGCCAAAAAGTACCCAAGATATTCAAATATATCCATAAAATGATAAAAGTAGGTCACCATGACCTACTTTTTGGTCGACA
>PRKT01000283.1:382216-397085 GCA_003671525.1 Saccostrea glomerata
GTAGGTCATGGTGACCTACTTTTTTATCATTTTATGGCTACATTTAAGTATCTTAGGAACTTTTTGCCTTAGAATTGTCAAACTTTGTCAGTTGATGCATCTTGGGTTTTCTGATAATGTCGACCAAAATGTAGGTCATGGTGACCTACTTTTATCATTTTATGGTTATATTTAATTATCTTGGGTACATTTTGGCTTAGAATCGTCAAACTTTGTCAGTTGATGCATCTTGGGTTTTCAGATAATGCAGACCAAAAAGTAGGTCATGGTGACCTACTTTTATCAATTTATGGCTATATTTCAGTATCTTGAGTACTTTTTGGTTTAAAATTGTCAAACTTTGTCAGTTTATGCATCGTGGATTTTCGGATAATGTCGACCAAAAGGTAGGTCATGGTGACCTACTTTTATCATTTTATAGCTATATTTGAGTATTGGGTCCTTTTTGGCTTAGAATCGTCAAACTTTGTCAGTTGATGCATCTTGGGTTTTTAGATAATCCCGACCAAAACGTAGGTCATGGTGACCTACTTTTTTATCATTTTATGGCTACATTTAAGTATCTTAGGTACTTTTTGCCTTAGAATTGTCTAACTTTGTCAGTTGATGCATCTTGGGTTTTCTGATAATGTCGACCAAAATGTGGGTCATGGTGACCTACTTTTATCATTTTATGGTTGTATTTAATTATCTTGGGTACTTTTTGGCTTAGAATCGTCAAACTTTGTCAGTTGATGCATCTTGGGTTTTCAGATAATGTCGACCAAAAAGTAGGTCATGGTGACCTACTTTTATCATTTTATGGCTATATTTCAGTATCTTGAGTACTTTTTGGCTTAGAATCATTAAACTTTGTCAGTTGATGCATCTTGGGTTTTCGGATAATGCAGACCAAAAAGTAGGTCATGGTGGCCTACTTTTATCATTTTATGGCTATATTTCAGTAACTTGAGTACTTTTTGGTTTAAAATTGTCAAACTTTGTCAGTTGATGCATCTTGGGTTTTCGGATAATGCAGACCAAAAAGTAGGTCATGATGACCTATTTTTATCATTTTATAGCTATTTTTACACATCTCTTGTACTTTTTGGCCTAGAATCTTCAAACTTTCTCAGTTGATGCATCTGGGGTAATAGGTTACTTAGAGTTAGAGGCTTCAAATAGAAATGATAGATTGTATAATTTACCAGAAGAGTGATTCAAGGACCTTGGACCTCTCGTATTTATTTTTACAACTAATAAGCAATGTTTTAATGAAATGATTATTATGAATTTCAAATAAGTATTTTCTTTAAATAATATATATATTAATATTGTTTACGTAAAAAATATTTGGATGCAACATCGGTCAGTTACATATGGGATTTATCCCATATTTGAATATTGATGGGAGTAAATGTCCCACATATCATGTTCTATGGGATTTATCCCATATTCAACAATGAATGGGAGAAAAAATCCCACTTGCCAGTATTCGTGGGATTTATCCCATTTGAACAAATTTGTGGGAGAAAAAATCCTAATGGGAGAAAAAATCCCATCTGACACCTTTTCTCCCATGGGAGAATGGTGGGATAGTTGGTGGGACTGAAAATCCCACCATTCTCCCATGGGATTCTGATATTTAGGACTTCATATCTTTTAAAGTAGTGATGTTTATGAGTTCAACATGAGAATATGTGATACTGCGAAGAAATCCCACCAGATGCTATAAATTTTTTTTGGACATGACAATTAGAAATGTTAGTAAAAAGTCCGGACTATGTCGTGTCCGGAGTTAAATGTCGCACTGTTATACACAAATCAATAAGGGATCGCTTAAAATTTCTAGCACACAAATGTAGCTATCACTTTAAAACAATATCACTCCAGGTATTATCACAGTTATCATTATCACAGGTTTATATTAATCTCAGAACCAGATCTTATCACATACAATACAAATTTACATATTTTCAATCAATCTTTGCCTAGGATAACCCATGAAAGCAATATATATAACATGCTTATTTCCAATGGGGTCCTAAGATGGTATAAGTTGATTATATATGGCTAAGACAGCATAGACAACATTTAGAACATGCTTATATCCTTCATATAATGGATTGTTCTTATTTTGCATGCAAATATTCAAATCGCCAAAAATAATGTTATCTAAGTCAGATCGTAAGCACCCTAGGCACTCCACAAAATGTCCAAGAAACTGTTAATCCTGGGGTGGTCTGCAAACTGCAAACTATAAAAGGTTTTGTTTTTGGTAGGTAGATTTCCGCCCAGACTGATTGTGTATCGTCTGAATTGATCTGTTGTTGAGAAAAAAGCAAACTTATTGTTGATGAACATGCACACACCTCCACCATTTCTATTCCTATTTTTGCGGATTACAGAGTAGCCCTCAATGTGAATTTCTGAGTCGTTAACTACAGGGTCTAGCCATGTTTCACATATTCCAATTTCTCCTGCTTTCGTTTTTTGTGCTCTGATTCTGATTTCAGATATCTTTGGAAGTAATGATCTTATATTTCAGTTTATAAAGTGCATGCCTCTATGCCTAAAGCATTGGAACTATTTATCATCCATATCTTCAATGCCGTATGCTGGATTGTTCCTAAAAGGTGTATTACTTAAGTGATCATTTTCGGATGGAGAGGGCGATGGAGTTGTGAAAGATTGATTTATGTCTTTCGTAAGCTTCGTGATACCCGTACAAGTATCACAATTAAAAAGATATTGCCTTTTATCACAGATGTTTAAGCTCTGGCGAATATCTGTTTTTAAACATTTGACGTGAGATTTTTGATGACAACTGGTACATTCGGCAGATTTACTGCTAGCTACAACCTCTCGAGAAAAGACAGGGCACGGATTTTTTGGTGTGCGTGTCTTTGGGCCTGGATTTATGTGGACATCCCTACTTCTCAAAAGTGTAAGGCAAGCAAAACATGTAAACGATGGTTTTAATGCATATTTGATACAGAGTGTTGGATTAGGAAGTCTTTCCCAAATTTCCTCCGACTATTTTTGTTTTTAGTCAATGGTTTGCATAAAATTGATGACATAAGTTCATGGTCTGATAAATCTGACAAGATGCATCGTCGAGGTTGGTGGGAATCTGGTATATCTAGTTTAAAATCCTTGTAAAAGTTAAAATTTAACACAAAACATAAAAAAAATATTACCAACAAAAATGCCATGCTGTCCTGCCATCCCGATCCCGATTTTTTTCCAGGTAAATACTGACAAGATATACCTTGTACAAAACCACAGCCAAATATCCTTAGAAAATTATAGTATATGTGTTTTAACTGTTTGGTCAAAAGCTAAACACATAAGATTTTTTAAAATTAAATAATGGATTTGTTCGTAATTTATAGTGTAAATCCTTGTTTATGGAATTTTTTGCTTGGCCTACATTGCCATGATTGCGAGCATATAGAATATATTTTTACTGTGGTGAGGTCTTGGCAAGGATGAACCATGGAATTTTTTGCTTGGCCTACATTGCCGTGATTACGAGCATAGAAATTGTTTTACTGTGGTGAGGTCTTGGCAAGGATGAACCAGGGAACCAGGCTAAGATTATTGTTACTGTTAACATTGAAGCCCTCAAGTGACCAGATGTATTGGACTTTAAACCATGTTTTTGTGAAACACTGTGCCTAACGGCAATCAAGTTCGAAAAAGCTATTTTTAACATATGTCACAGTAAAGGTCACAGGGTAATTGACCTTGGTGTCATTTGAAAGAACTCAATCAGTGGAGTATGCAAACGAAATTTGCAGTCTGTATCTCCCAATGTTCAAAATTTATTGTGAAAGTATGAAAAATCTTCCTTTAGCACATAGGTCAAAAGGTCATTGACCTTGGTGTTATTTAAGAGAACTTAATTAGCGGAGAATGAACACCAAATGTAAAGTCTGTATCTCCTATGTTTCAAAAGTTATGGTGTAAGTTGGAAAAGTTTAGCATGTAGAATACAGTGAAGGTCACAAGGTGATTGCCCTCGGTGTCATTTGAATGACCTTTATTGGTAGAGAATGCATACTAATAAAGAAGTGTCCATTTCTCACCATTATTTCCCGCGTGAATGTCGTTTCTTTGCTCGGGATATTTGACCAGTGGGAAATTACTCTGTATGTGCTATATCATAAATATTCCCGCTTCTTTGTTTAATTTCCCCGTGAATGTCTTCTTTTTTCAGCTCGGATTTTTCCCTTAGATTGGCTGAATCAACTAATCAGGAAATAGAGTCTATCTTGTGCTTAGAGGTAAAAGAAAAATCCCTTGTCTTTGTTTAGAACTTCCAGATAATGACTCAGGAATTTTTCGTTAGAAAAAGGGAAAATTTAAATTATAACAATTAAAGTGTAAGTTACACAATAAATAAACCAAGTTATTTAATGATAGAACGAAATTGTTATTGCACGGTCTATCTATAGTAGTTTTCCCAGGATGCACGATCATGAAGCCAAGCATGCGTATTCCAGGAATTTGCGAGAGCGCTAGCAAATACCAGAAATTTCAACTTGTTGATTTTTCTTCGCTTTTGTGGCATTACTGCTTTGCCTTTTGCGTTTGCTACCTTTTTTACATGCCGAAGAGGGCTTCGACGTTGAAGGCCCTTGTTCATCATCATTAGGTGCATTTTGTACTGCAGTTTCTAATGTTCCCAGTTTAGAAGCTTAGAAGAGAGTTTTTTCTCGGCTTTTCTAATATCATCGCTATTAAACCCTTCAAATTTATCGTCCGACTCTGCCATTATCGAAAGAACGTAAGAATTTTCTGGTGATGACATGCATGTTAATTTCATAACAATGAAATTCACGTGAAGCACGTGAAAGCCCAGACCACGGATGAAAAACAATAACACACTAAAAAATAACCGTGTAAACAACATGTAAGGGACGGGTCCCAGTGATGGGACCAGTACAAAACAAAATTCTCACTTTAAAAAAGTACGTGTCCCATGGCATTCGTATTTCCCATGCCTTAAGTACGACGGCGTATTCGTGCCATATTGACAACGTAGAGAAAATTTTAAAATATCGTTTGTACGATTTAGAAAATCGTTAATACGATTTAGAAAATCGTTTAACCGATTTGTTTAATCGTTTGTACGATTTGGAAAATCTTTTAATCGAATTGTTAAATCGTTTGTACGATTTTGAATCTGATTCGGAACAGAGAAACTTGGTAAAGCTATTGTATAGAGAAGTCTCTTCGTTGCTGACTATAACAGGTACAGAAACACTTATAATAAATTGTATCTTGTTAACTAAACTGTATGAATGTTGTTGTAACGGTTCATCCTGCCATAATAGCTTTCCAGTACAACCGCCTGTATTAATGCAATTGACCACATGACTCACGTTTTTCCTCAATGAAAAGAGCTACATCCCCTACATGTGTATGCCGGATTTGTTCTTACGTCTGAACGTACAGTCCCAACTTAGCTGTTGTCCTTCTCAACGATCTATCACTAACAAACTCGGTGAGTTTGCGAAAGGATCTGTGGATTTCTAAAAAGTGAAATATCCCGTGATCATTTTCTTCTTTGTCATTCATCGTGTCATTCAATAAATCTATGCATGGTTACGTTGTCCTACATGTGCAAGATTTTCTACTACGCTTGTTGTAACGGTTAATCCTGCCATAATAGCTTTCCAGTACAACCGCCTGTATTAATGCAATTGACCACATGACTCAAGTTTTTCCTCAATGAAAAGAGCTACATCCCCTACATGTGTATGCCGGATTTGTTCTTACGTCTGAACGTACAGTCCCAACTTAGCTGTTGTCCTTCTCAACGATCTATCACTAACAAAATCGGTGAGTTTGCGAAAGGATCTGTGGATTTCTAAAAAGTGAAATATCCCGTGATCATTTTCTTCTTTGTCATTCATCGTGTCATTCATTAAATCTATGCATGGTTACGTTGTCCTACATGTGCAAGATTTTCTACTACGCTTCTTCTACATGTAATAACAAGATATAAAAAAATTGTACAAACGATTTTCTAAATCGAACAAACGATTTTTTATATCGTTCAAACGATTTTTACAAATCGTACAAACGATTTCCTAATTCGTTCAAACGATCTTAACAATCGTACAAACGATTTCCTAAATCGTATAAAAAAAACGTACAAACGATTTCCTAAATCGTTAATACGATTTTCTAAATCGTTAAAACAGTTTTCTAAATCGTACAAACGATTTTTTACATCGTACAAACGATTTTTTAAATCGTTCAAACGATTAAAAAAAAAATTTCTACATTGTTTAAATGGCACGAATACGCCGTCGTACTTAAAATTTTCTTCGAAAAAAAAAATTATATAAATTTTAAATATAATGAATATTTCTCTCCGGTAAAGTACTATAAATCACTGAGAAAAAAAGAGTACTTAATGCTAAAAATATTTCTATGCCATGGTTTTCATCGATGAAAAAAATTAATGTACCATGCCTGTTTGTACCGGTACCATCATTGTGATAACTTTTGCCTGGTCTCTAAAGTAAAGACTTCGTTTAAACTCCAATTTAATCAAAATATTTCGAAGTATAACTTAAAGCCCGCACAACGTGCGCCAAGAAAAATATGAGTGTTTCAAGCAAGCCGGCCGGTATTTATACTTGTGATCTCACATGGGATTTAATTTCTTTGAATAGCTCGCCCGCATGTTCTTAGTCAAGAAATATGCTATCGATACTCTGAAAGCCGAAGGCTGTATGAAAAGAATGAAGAGATTCTGGCCCTGTGGCAGATGGACAGAGATAATACCTGGTTTATCACTTCCACTCACACAAATGTTGTTGATAGTTTAGATGGCAACGTTGTAAAGGTTGACGCTTTAACACTCAACCTAAATGCCTGTGACCGTATAACGGTCATAATGCGCGTGCACTAGCTGTCCATCTGGGAGTTAAACGAAGATGTCACCAGTGCACTTAGCATCTATGGCGAAGTTGAATCAAACAGACATGTTACATGTACAGAGAATTGCTACGGATGCGAGGGTGGTTGTCCTCTCCATGAGGGAAGGCGACCAACCTTATATCCCCTATATTACCCAGATTCATGGGAATAAATGTCTATTTTCGGTGCCTGGCAGGGCACCGATTTGCTTCAAATGCAATGAGGTGGGGCATCTGAGACAAGATTGCCATTACATGGCATCCAGTCAGTCGTTTTATAAGCCTCGTAGCTATGCTACGGCAGTTAGATCCTCGGCTGTTAGTAATCCAGGGCAAGTGGCTGGGGAGGCTGTTGGCAAGCCTCGGGAGGAGCCCCGGAGCTCCCCCACGGACAAGGGTTGGGACTGCGGCGGTCCCTAGGGAGAGTCGGTTCAGGTAGGGTCTCCCCCGGATAACCGCGCAGTGGTCCTCAGCAGGAGGAGTCCACGACTCCTCCTCAGTTGAACAGTCACAACCTTGGGCCTGGGAACACTGAGGTGTCCTCTAATATGGGGGACACTGAGGTGCCTCCCAACTCAGGGGACACTGAGATGCCCCCGAGGACATGGAGGAGGACTCTGAGGAGTCCTGGTCTACGGTTAAGAGGGGGTTGAAACGGACGACCCCCCACGGACCCTGACAGTGAGCCCTCTAGGGCACAGCGGAAACATTGATGAACTCTTATTGTTTTAGGACTATGGCAAAGTGATTACCCCCCGAGACGACTATGGACTGCCCCCGGACTTTCTATCAAAACATTCTGACCGTGTGGCAGATGGAGAGAGAAAACATCTGGTATGTGACTTTAACTCATACAGTGTACTAACATTGTAGATCGTTTGGATGGAGCGAAAACGGACGGCCTTTCCCTGTTTATGAATGCGTAAGACCGTGTCACAGTAACTGTGAGGGTTCACTGGCTGCCAATCTGGCAGCTTAATGGAGATATAACGGAAGCATTAAGTGTTTACGGCGAAATCCACTAAACACGTCAGTGAGAACGGCATAGCTACGGGTGTGAGGGAGGCTGTCCTCTCCATTAGGGAGGGCGACCAAACTCACATCCCGTATATCACTCAGATACATTGCAATCGGTGTCTATTTTTGGTGCCTGGCAGGGCACCGATTTGCTTCAAATGTAATGAAGTTGGGCATCTTAAACAAGACTGTCATTACATGGAAGCCAGCCACTCATCGTATAAGCCCCGTAGCTATGCTACAGCAGATAGATTCTCGGTTGTCAGTTTTTATCTCTCTGTCTCTCTTTCTCTGGTCTCCCCCTGCTCAGTCCTCTCTTTTAAACTCTCTTCTTATCAAATGTATGTCCATTTGTATATTTCTTTTTTTTTTAAATTATTTTTCAGATTTCCATTCCGTGCAAAAATTACACAAGAGACCCACAGCCTTGTAGGCCACCCGAGTATTGTGTTACAACATTCAAACAATGAAAATTGGTTCGTGTTTTAAACCAGAGGCCATGAAATTCACAATTCACAATTTTGAAAAAGTGTAAACCTACATGTATAAGTTTAAGACAATTATTTTAATCATAAAAATAAGTTAATTAGAATGTACTTATGATAGAGTGCACTGACCTATAATCCAATCGGGATAGGGACGTGTAATAATTTTTGCTTACTTTAACATAACAATACCAGGACACTTAATTAAAGCTTGTGTTTAAATTACTATTTATTTAAAAAAGTTCTAGGATTTTGTCCATATTTATTGTGTAACTTGTTTACTTCAAACTGACTTGTTTGTTTCATATGTAAATGATTATTATGCATTGTACATTATAACAATGACAGTCTAACTTTACCAATCGCTTTCAATCTGGCTCTCATCTGGGCCGCACTTCTTAGAGCGGGACTCTTCGGAGCAACGTTCTAGGAGGGATCGAGAGACACTATACGATCACGAGAAATTTTACGATAGGTGTTCACTGTCTTCGCCCACTATACGATCACTAATTGTTTTCATTATAAATTTGATTGAGACAAAATAAACTCTTACAAGAACAAATTTTCCTTGTCATGGGTTCACAAGACCAATTTGCTGCCGTGACCAGGAGTGCGAGGTACTGCAAGATATCGATTGTGGAAGGAAAACATAGCAAGGCAGGAGAAAATGGTGATAAAATTGACGTCAGGTTCGTTGTCTCATATTTATGGATTTTGAAAATTGACTGAATTTGTTTCAAAGTTCCTACCCAAAGTCGGACAACATTGCACCACTTATCAAAAAATTATTGGATTTTATTGGAGACTGCATTTGAAGCCCGAAGTTAGAGTATTGTTGTAGTGTTTGGAATCCACATACGACACTGTATAGACAAGAGGCCCACGGGCCTTATAGGTCACCTGAGTATTGTGTAACAACTTTCAAACAATTAACTTTGATTCGTGTTTTAAACCAGAAGCCATGAAAATCACAATTTTGAAAGACGCACCAGTGCTTATCATAATAAAAACTTAGCATGCTTACTCCATTTACTTAATACCAGGAGGCTGATCAGAGTAACAAAGAGAAAATGCACTTCCTTTTTATAACCTGTTTTGCATCTCACCACAAAGGAACCACTGACCCTGGGGCCACATACTTCAAAACTTTGCAAATTTTATCATAAAATGGTTGAATAATACCAAAGAGCAGTTTTCAAAGCATTAATTTATTATCAGATTATGCCCCCCCCCACGACCCAGGGGGGTATAAAAATAATCATTTAGCTACATCCACGTTTCTTCATCATAAATAGTATTTTCACTATATAATCAATAAAGCCCTGCACTAAAACAAGAATCCAGGACCCTGGGGCCATAAAATTCACAATTTTAAAAGAGGAACTCTTTCTCATCATAATATGTGCTTAGTTAGTTTATTTAATACCCAGGAACAGAGAAGAATATTTTCAAAGAATACATGTATTTTCAGTATATAATCAAAAGAGCCCCGCACTAACTCTAGAGTCCCTGACCCTTGGGTCATAAAATTCCCAATATTGGAAGAGGCACTCATGCTCATCATAACTCTATATGATAAATAAAGCCCCGCCCTAACAAGAAGAGAAGAGAAGATTTTCAAAGAATTAACACGATAAACATGTAATGATAGAGCCCCGCCCAAACACCAGAACCCCTGACCCTGTGGCTATAAAATTTATTTTGGAAGAGGCACTCTTTCTCAACATAACTATGTACTTAATTAGTTTATTTAATACCCAGAAGCAGAAAAGATTCTCAAAGAATTAATGCATTTTCACTATATGATCAATAGAGCCCCGCCCTAAAACCAGAACCCCTGACCCTTGGGCAATAAAATTTACAATTTTGGAAGAGGCACTCTTAATATTCAAAGAGATAATGCATTTTCACTAAGTATTCTATATAGCCCCAACCTAACCCCTGATCCTTGGGCCATGAACTTCACAATTTTGGTAAAGGGCTCAATACATTCATGCCAACAGTTTGCCTGCTTGATGTCCAGGAGAAAACAAAAAGATTTTTAAAGATTGCAATAAGTTTGGTGCTTTGTCCCCACCCCTCAGGCCTTAGGGGACGGGGAACATAAAATTAACAATTTTTGTGGTTCAGTGGTTTCAGAGAAGAAGCTGAAAATGTTCAAATGTTAACACACGATGGACAACGCCTCACGACGGACGAAAACGGATAGCAATAGGTCACCTAAGTGACCTTAAAAGAAGAAAAATATAAACGAAATTACTGATAATAAGAACAAGAATAAAATTTAAAAAAGAAAAAAAAGGAAAGATTCTACACTTGGTATTCCCAGGTCACCCATCCGAGTACTAGTTAAAGCTCGACATAGCTTGACTACGGTGATCGGACGAGGACCGGTGCATTAAACGTTATGTGGCCGTAGACGACATCTGAAATCGAAAACAGAACAAATGCCTGAAAGGTGTGCAGTAAGTCAGATAAAAAAGTTTTTTTTCCCCAAGTAATAAATAAAAAGAAACGGGGGGGGGGGTGTTACATCATATCTTCAGGAGACGGGCCCTTTTTGTATTAAAGAAGATGGGCGCATTTGGCGAGTGATCTGCAGGAATCAGTTGTACGAGACATTCGTGGTTTAAATATCCATGATTTGGTTGACTGAACATATATTGCTGGTCACTGAGATTTTACAAACACGTCCATAGGTTTTTTTCATTCATAGTTTTAAAGACCTTGTGAAATTGTAACATTTATGTCCGTTTTTCCTCGGTGGTACTATAACATAGTAATGTTTCACAAAAATAAACACCTAAAATATTTAATGCATGATACTTGTACATGTACATTATTGAATAGAAGATTAGAATTGATTTCGTTCGAGAACCAAATTGTATTAAAATTTTAAATAAATTTTAATACATCAGTAAATCAAACGAAACTGACAAAATAAATTGTTGATTGCATGAAAAAAAAAATAACGCCCCATGCCAGACTCGAACCAAAAACTTTTCACTTCGGGTGCACTGAGCAGATAGCCCAAATTACTGAGCTATTACCGCTACTCATACACAGATGATTTTAAAAGGACAAAAGAAGCAACACATTCACACATTTGGATTTTATTGGGAAAACATCATATTTCGTGGCCTCTGAGTTTTCTCTCCATTTTTTTTTTAAGTGTATTAGTTTTTTAGAATTAAAATGCACACAAATAACGTTTCGAAATTTTGGAGAGAAGACCCAGAGATAGAAAATTCTGAGAAAAACGTGTTAAAAAACGTACAATTTTGTACCAAACGTCTGATCTGGCCAATTTTCAAGTTATTTTTTAGCAAATCAAAGTTCAATTTCGGGAAAATATTTTCTTTTCTGTTGTACAGGAACCCGATAAATTAAAAAAAATGTAAAAATTTCATATGACACGTCGATAAAATTTTCCCTTTTCAATTATGCCTAGATTCCTGCCGAATGCCAATCAAAAGTGCCCTCGTTCGTAAATGAATGATTGAATAAAAAATAAATACGCGTCAAATCTGAGAGATTAATTAAAAGATGTTCCAATGGGAGAGAGGATGCGTGTAAATATATATCTGTAATAGTTTTTTGTTTTGAATGCAAAGCTAGAGTTTCGGGCACTAACTACATGGATCTAATTGAAGAACAATTGATTGATTGTATGTTGTTTAACGTCCCTCTCGAGAGTTTTTCATTCATATGGACACGCCCCCACTTGCCGGTGGAGGGCTACAAATTTTGTCCTATGCACGACACTCAGGGCCTTTGAGCAGTGAGGGATCTTTTTCGTGCCAGCACCTACTGCGACATGGACGCATACCATCCGGCTGACATGGAGGGGTAAAAGAAGCTGTCCAGACGAGACGTGACGGGGTTTGCCAAAGAAGTACCGGACACACCTGACATCGTGGCAGATGAGTAGAAAGGATACTTGGTATCTGACGTATGAGGATTCTAACACCGTAGACGAGCTTGACGGAATGGAGCTCCGGTTCGATCGACCTAAAACCTCGACCAATTCTACTAGAATAAAAAAAAACATGCTATTCAAGCTCGCAAAGATGCAGAAAGACAGTTTAATAGATTACAAACATTTCTAAATTTAAGCAATTTCCGTATATCTAAAGAGAAAAGCTCGGAGAACTATAAGTTTAATTCTAATAAACGAAAATATTGGAAAAAGTTCGTGTCCAACCTTAATCACATACTCCTATTAATTATATAAGGTTTGGAACGCAATAAGGAAAAGAACTACGAACTCTAACTCTTGATTCCCGCCTACATTTTGCACCCATTAAATTCAATTTTAATGGCAATTTGGCCATTAAATCTTTGTTAAATACAAAGAACAGTTCTATGGTAATTGATTAACCATTTTAATTCCAGCGCTAGATCGTAAATTATCATTAATTTCAGCTCTTGAAAAAAGGGTGGTAGACGATATTTTCTAGCGAAATCGAACTTTCAAGAATCACCATATTTTGAAATAGTCTTAAATATGATAAAATGTATCTGATATCTTTTCTTATGTTTTCCGCAAATAAATAAAACATAAATAAATTTATAAAATACAATTATTTGGTTGTAAATAGCTTTAAAATTGGTGAAAAATCAGCAATTTTTCGTTTTTTTTTTCTATAAACATATGTCCCCCCCCCCCCCGTGGAACACAAAAAGCTTTGGCATAAATTTGTAAAATGACAGTCCATATTACCTGTAAAAAGGAATTTTTGTTTCATGGGGGGGGGGAAAGATGTTTTAAAAATATTTTCCGTTTTCAATTGATTTCTATAGTGAAAAACTCAAGTTTTACCAAAATTATAGAGTTATCTCTCTTTGGTATCCCAAATAAGTAACGTTTTAATAAAATTCATATAAATATCTATAAAAATTTTGAAAATCATTCGAATATGTAAACTTTTGAGAACTGACTTAGAGGTAGGCGGGAGAACAATACTATCGTTCGTGGTTCTTAAAGGAAAAGGTCCTGAAAAATATCAACATCTGAAGGTTGAAAATCAAATTAATACGGATAAAAATACAAATATCCAGTGAAATAGCTATTACAATTCATAAAACTTCCTCCACAAATTATGTGAACCCTACATTTAGTAAACATAAGACATCTCAAGAAAATAAAACGTTAGATTTTACATCTGAAGACAACGAATGCTATAATCACCAATTGCTACTGACGAACTTCAAAAATCCTTAGAAAAGTCTCATGATACAGCTGTAGGACCAGATCACATCCATTACCAAATAATTAAACACCTTCCTTTAAACAGCATAGAATGTCTTCTGAAAATTTTTAATACAATTTGGGAGCGAGGTCAATTTCAACCTTCCTGGACCCAAGCTACAATTATTCCTATTCCAAAACATGGAGAAAGACCATACAAATCCAAATAATTATCGACCAATTGGTTTAACAAGCTGCTTATGTAAAACCATGGAAAGGATGATAAATGAACGCCTCATGTTTTCTAAAATCAACAATATTTTACCCAATATACAATGTGGTTTTAGAAAACACCGAAGTACAATTGACCAGTTGGTTAGACTGGAAAACTATATTCGAGATGCTTTTATCAAAAAAGAGCATGTTGTATGTGTTTTTTGATTTGGAAAAAGCATATGATACTACATGGAGACATGGCATTTTAGAAGATCTTGACAATATGAGCCTTAAAGGGCATTTACCAATTTTTATAAAAAAATTTTTAATTGATAGACATTTTAAAGTCCGCTTGGTGTCTACTTATTTCGGAAAGTTTTAGAACAGAAAATGGGTGTGCAACAAGGGAGTATTTTATCAGTATATTTTTTTAGTATAAAAATTTGCAGCTTAGCTGAAGTGCTGAAAAATGATATGCATAGAAGTTTATATGTAGATGATTTTGTACTGTTATAAAGCTAAAGATATGAATAAAATTGAGCGAAAATTAAAGTATTGTCTAAAAAAAATCCAAGACTGGGCTGATGCAAAAGGATTTAACTATTCAACAAGAGGCCCATGGGCCTCATACGTCATCTGAGCATTATGCAACGACTTTCCAGTGATTGAATTTGACCCGTTTTAAGCCAGATGCTATAGCATTTACAATTTTGATTATCATAACTATACACTAAGCGGTTGCTTAGTTTGGTTACTTCATACCCATAGGCAGGGTTGGGGAACAAAAAATGCATTTCAACAAATCAGTAATATTCAGCAATAATCAGAAGTGCCACTACCACACATGAATCCTTGACTCTTAGGCCTAGACCCACACATTGCACAGTTTTTGAAAAGGCATTCTTGCTTTTCAAATATATTTGATTAATACCAAGGAGCAGATTTCAAACAATTCGTTCATTTTCAGTATATAAGTACAACCCCCCCCCCCCCCCCCCCCCCCCCCCCCCCCCCCCCCCCCCCCCCCCCCCCCCCCCCCCCCC
>PRKT01000283.1:397176-443500 GCA_003671525.1 Saccostrea glomerata
CCCCCCCCCCCCCCTTCTATGGTACAACTGACCCTGGAGCCTTGAAATTTAAAATTCTGAAAGATTAGGGCCCTTGCTCATAACTATAGTTTTTACGCTTAATATCCAGGAGCAGAGAAGAAAATATATATTCAAAGATTTCATGTTTTTTCACTATATAATCAATAGAACCCTGCCCTAACACCAGAATCCCTGAACATGGGGCCATAAAATTCACAATTTTGGTAGAGGCACTTTTGCTCATTATAACTATGTACTTAGTTATTTTTTTTTTAATACCTAGGAGCAGAGAAGAAGATTTTCAAGGAATTCATGTATTTACTCTATATAATAAATAGAACCCTGCCCTAACACCAGAACCCCTGGCCCTGGGGCCATAAAATTCACAATTTTGGTAGAGGCACTCTTGCTCATCATAACTATGCACTTAGTTGGTTTATTTAATAAGAATACGATTATTAATAATCGTATTATATATTAATTATTATATTATTATGCTCATAATATTATTAATTATGAGCATGCAGTGTGAAAGTTATGTGAATGAGATTTGAGTAAAGAGTTATTTTCATGAGTTTTACATATTTTGTCAATAATCGGTCAGACTTACTTTGTGATAATTTATTTTAGCTATGCCTGACTGAGAATTGGAGATCATAAACAGATCAGGTTCATGTACCATATATTTGGTAAGATTTGTGTTTAGTGAAGTTTGTGTAAATAGAATTTCATTTGGCTACAATGAATGGAAATGTTTATAGGGAAAAGTGAGGTATTTAATGATGAATTTGCATATAATATAATGCATAAAATACTTTATGATCTTTGAAAGTTATGAGGAAAATGAAATTATTTTCTTGAGCAGAATATTCAGTGTTTTATACTATATGTTTGTATACGTGTGTTTGTCTGTGAATTATTTGTTAAATATTTTATTTACAGAACCTTTTGTTTCTTTTTAACAACACATGGAATAATAATACATTGGTGAAAAGAACCATCTTTCTCCTCGTTGTTATTAAAACCAACGTTTACAATTGTGTTTTTCATACGCAGTACGAAGACTTGTATCATAAGTTGATTGATTGTATATTGTTTACCCTCTCAAGAATTTATTAATCATATTGAGACGCCGGTGGAGAGCTGAAAATTTTTTCATATGCTCGGCACTTAGGGCCATTGAGCAGGGAGGGATCTTTTTCGTGCAACACCTATACAGCTACTGCGACAGGGGACCTCGGTTTATACGGTCTCATCCGAAGGACCGGTCTCCATGTCCCACAGTGGGATTCGAACCCGCAACGTAAGGATTGACTCCTTACTTCGCGACTCTAGGGCATACGCTTTAACCACGCGCCACGCGGGCGACATGAGAAAATCATGTGTAAAACCACTTGGTCTAAAGATCTAAAAAAACATATCAGAGAATGTGAATTACCTTTGGGTATTATGAAGCCTACTCATTTCCTGTTTTTTAAATCCAATTGTAGATTTAACTTTAACTGAATTGAAGAAATCGGACACAAATTGTCTTGGTATTAAACAAATATATGCCGAAATAAAACATTTTTTATGGTTCAACAGTCGAGATATATACAGATGGTTCAAAGGATAAAAATAACGTTGCATCAGCTGCTGTGATGGAAGGCAGTGTTTTCTCTACACAGCTCCCAAATGAAGTAATAATCTTTACCGCTGAAGCAAAGGCCATTCAATTTGCATTTGAGTATAATAAAATCTTCTAGTGAAAAAATATTCACAAATATTTTCGGACTCGCTCTCTTGCTTACAATCTATACAAAATAAGAATATTGATCAACCTTACATTTAGATGTATTAATTCAATGTTAATATTTGGCGCAACAAGGTAAACTTTTGTTGGATTCCGAGTCATGTCGGCATCCCTGGAAACACTAAAGCTTACAGTGGTGCCAAAAATGCACTTCAACATGAAATTACACTATTCAAAATTCCTTATACCGCTTTGAAATATTTAGTTAAAATTTAAGTTGATTCTCTTTGGCAATTTTATTGAAATTTTTGTGATGAAAGTAAGCTTTACGCTATTGAAAACAAAGTTATTAAATCATTTGACTTCGGTCTGAAACGTCAGGACGGGAGTCACAGCTTTTATCAAATGTTCAGTTTATAACATTTGAGAATATCTACAAGAAAAGTATTATTAAAGTAAAATTTGAATAAAATTTTGAAAGAAATTTTAATGAGAAATACATGTACACATATGAATATATTTTATTAACAGTTTAAACAATATTTTTTACTGTTTTTTAGCTCACCTGAGCCAAAGGCTCAAGTGAGCTTTTCTGATCACAATTTGTCCGTTGTCCGTCGTTCTCGTTGTCGTAAACTTTTCACATTTTCGACTTCTTCTCAAGAACCGTTGGGCCAATTTCAATTAAACTTGCCACAAAGCATCCTTGGGTGGTGAAGGGGATTCAAGTTTGTTCATATGAGGGGTCACGCCCTCATTCAAGGGGAGATTATTGGGAATTAATGAAAATTTGGTGGTATCTTTTAAAAATCTTCTTCTCAACAACAACTGTGCCAGGAAAAATGAAACTTATGGGGAAACATCCTCGGGTAGTGTATATTCAAATTTATTCAAATCATGACCCCCGGGGGTAGGGCGGGGCCACAATGGCCGACCAAAGTTTTACATAGAGATATTTAGGAAAATTCTTTAAAAATCTTCTCGAGAATAGCAAAGCCATTGATTGATCATATTTATATGGAAGCATCTTCAGGTAGTGTAGATTCAAGTGGTTCAAATCATGACCCCTGGGGGTCATGATGCGGGCCACAATGGCCGACCAGAGTTTTACATAGAAATATTATTTAAAAATCTTCTCAAGAATTACAAAGCCATAATTGATCATATTTATATGGAAGCATCCTCAGGTAGTGTAATTCAAATTTGTTTGAATAATGAACACCGAGGGTACGGCAGGGCAGGGCCACAAAGGCTGACCAAAGTTTTACATAGAAATATATAGGAAAATTCTTTAAAACTCTTCTTCTGAAGAATAACAAAGCGATAATTGATCATATTTATATGGAATCATCCTCAGGTAGTGTAGATTCAAGTTTGTTCAAATAATGACCCCCGGGGGTATGGCGGTACCACAATGGCCAATCAAAGTTTTACATAGACATATATAGGAAAATTCTTTACAAATCATCTTATCAAGAATAGCAAAGCCAGGATTGGTCATGGGACTACTTTTGGATATTATACTAATGGCTGAAAGAGTTAGGGTTATGGCAAATGGAAAAGTTCAATGTTTGGTACTTTACATTTGCACATACTCAATTTGTTGACAGGTAAGACGGTGAAGTGGCAAAGTTCAAGGATGGAGTTACTCTACATTTCAACGCCTGTGATCGGATAATTGTTAATGTGAGAGTGCATTGGCTCCCTATATGGGAGCCAAATGAGGATGTAGCAGGGGTGCTACATGTATCATCCTATGGCGAGATCAAGTCAACGTGGCATGTCGTTGAAAATGGGGTCGCCATGGGGGTGAGGGAGGTCGTCCTCTCCATGAGGGAGGGTGACCAGACTCACATCGTGTATATCAGTAAAACACACGGGAATCGTGTATTGTACTCAGTGCCTGGCAGACCTCCAGTCTGTTTTAAATGCGAAGAAGTTGGGTATTTGAGTCATGAGTGTCAGTTCATGGCCAGTGGACATAGACCTTACGGACCCCGTACATATGCTACGGCGGTCCGTAAGCTGGCTGTTGGCAAGCAGGCTTAGAGGCTGTTAACAAGCCTCGAGAGTAGCCCCGGAGCACCTCCACTGACAAGGCAGAGGACCGCAGCGGTCCCTAGGGAGAGGAGACACTGGTCAAATCTCTTCTAGAAAACCAGGAGGACCACGGTGGTCCTAGGGAGAACTCAGTGGGTGACTCCTCCACCGGAGACCTGGTACAAGAACTGGACGGCCTGCAGCTCTGCATCGACAAAGCCACACTACATCCTCAAGCCTGCGACAGGGTGTCCGTACAGGTGAGGATCCACTGGCTACCTCTGTGGGTGTCGCAGGAGGAAGTGAGTAGGTCCATTGATAAGTATGGGGAAGTGGAGAAATTGGAGTTGGCCAGGGAGAACGGCATAATGACCGCGCCCAGCAGGGCTAACCGTAAGTAGACTTTGTTAACGAACGAACTTTTTAATGTACTATGGCGGCGGTGTGTCCCCTGGATAACGACTCGGCCTGTCCCTAGACTTCCTCACATTGTGTAAGGAATTTTTCCTAGTTTTATAATTATTTTCATTATAATTTGCGTTTTTCTCTTTGTTTTTGTCTGTTCATTTATATTTTGTTTTGTTTTGTCTAAGTTTCTGTTTTCATTCTCTCTGTACGTTCCGTTATTCATGTTTAGTTCATTCATGTTTTTCCTTTTCACGAGATTTTGTTTGAGTCAGACCAGGTGTCTAAATGCCTTTGTTCAGTAAATGCCGACTTCTCTACCTGTACCTAAAACAGCTCACAATGTCCTTGACTGTAGCAACCTTGAATATAAACGGCCTGTTAAAAGCCCAGTCTACATTTGAACTGTTTAAACAATATTTAAGGGAAGATTTTTTTTTTACTAATATAGCTAATGTTTTAGATATTAAGACTTAATTTGATACTGATAAATGCTATTTTAGTTTTGGTTCTAATAGAAGAAGAGGAGACGGAATAATAATTTTAAATCCTGATATTGTAATTTATAAATATCATTTAGATATGGATGGCAGGTTAGTCTATATTGATATTACTTACAATGATCTACAATATAGAATTGTTAAGATTTATGCACCTAATAATGAAAACGACAGAATAATGGTTTTTTAAGATTTATATCCTTTACTATTATGTAATAAGCATTTAATTATTGGAGGTGATTTTAATTGTGTTTTGAATACGCAACTTGATATGATCGGGGGAAACCCCATTTATTTATGGTAGTGTAGTAAGTGAGAATTTAAAGAGTATTATTAACGATTTCCAACTTGTTGATTGTTTTAGATTTTTGTACCCTAATGTAATTAAAACTACTTGGGCTTCTACTAATGTCGCTTGTAGGTTAGACATATTTTATGTAAAAATATTACAAGACAGACAAGTATTAAAAATATTCCCTTTGGTATAAGTGATCATGATATAGTTCTTTCAAAAATCAATGTTTCTTATTCCGATACAATTAATTTTGGGCAGGGATACTGGAAATTTAATAATTCTTTACTATATGATAAAACTTTTGTTGAACAATTTGCAAAATATTGGACGTAATTAATTGATGGTTTTGGATATGTATTTGGAATTATGGGATCATTTAAAAGAACAAATTAAAAACCTTACTATTCATTATTGGGTGGTTCTCCTGCGGAGGGGGAGTCATTGAGGAAATCTTGAGTGGCACCCAATTGGGAACAACGGGGGGGGGGGGGGGGGGGGTGACACTGAGGTGTCCCCCCAGAACTAGACGGACCAGATGACCGTAAACACCGATGAGGATGACGACGGTTTTCAGCCTGTTCAGAGGAAAAGGTATCAGAATTAACCCGCGACGACCCGGTGAGCCATTCGTCGGCCGCGCCCAGCAGGGCTAATCGTAATTAACTTCATAAAATGAACGAACTTATAATAGACTATGGCTACGGTGTGTCCCCTTGATAACGACTCGGCCTCTCCCTGGACGTTCCCATACTGTTTAAGAAATTTTTTCCTGGTGTTATTTAATTACTTTTATTATAGTTCGTGTTTTAGTTATGTTCATTTTGTTCTTTTTGTTTTTGTCTGTTCTGTTTTGCTAAGATCAAAGTGTCGGTCTGGCAATTAGGTCAGTGAATATTCACCATCATGGAAGACATGCTATTGAATTTAATGGAAAGAACTGTCAAGATTATTTACAGGGGCCAAATTTATCCATAAACTCTTTCAGCAGAAGGAGTTGCTGCGTTACCTGGGGAATACTGACGACCAGAAAACTATTTTAGCTGTGTGGCAAATGGAGAAAGCTAACACATGGTATGTTACTTATTCCGACCCTAATATTGTGGACCAGTTAGATGGTGAAGTTGTAAAGCTGAACGATCTTACGCTGCACGTCAATGCATGTGATCGCAATGTGGTCACGGTTCGAGTACATTGGCTCCCGGTCTGGGAGTCTAATGATGATGTTGGCCGAGTCCCTGGTGACTTTGGGGACTTGAAGTCCATACGGCACATGTCGTGGACAATCTACTTGCCACGGGAGTTAGTGGGTCGTCATCTCCATGAGGGAGTTTTTGATGATCTATATCCTCTTCTTCTCTGTAATAGACACTTAAATATAGGCGGAGATTTTAACTGTGTATTAAATACTAAATTAGATAAAATTGGAGGAAATCCTATCTATGGTACTGTAGGTAGTGACACGTTAAGAAATATTATTACTGGTTTTCAACTTGTAGCTTGCTTTAGATACTTATATCCAAACGTAATTAAGACTACATGGGCTTCCATTAATGTTGCTTGTAGATGAGATAGATATTATATGTCTAAAGTGTTATCTAAAAATATTACATGTGTTAAAAATATTCCATTTGGTCATAGTGACCATGATATTGTATTATTAGAAATTAATGTTTCTTATTCCGAAAATATAACTTTTGGGGAGGGATACTGGCAATTTATCAACTCTTTACTACAAGATAAAACTTTTATCAAACGTGGACATAGAAGCAGTGTGGCAGATGCAGAGGGCGGACTCCTGGTACGTTATTCTAGAGTCTGAGGAATCGGTGAATAAGCTGGACAACAAACAGTTAAAATTAAACGACATTTCAGTCATTTTACAGGCGTGTGATAGGTTAATGGTGAACGTGAGAATCCACTGGTTACCTATCTGGATATCCAACGATGACGTAAAGCAGAGTCTCGGGAAGTACGGGGACGTGGTGAAGTTTGACTGGGTGAGGGAGGATGGTGTAATTACGGGAGTGCGATCGGCGATGATCCGGATGAGGGAGGGGGACCAAGCCTTCATACCATACATTACGTCCATCTATAGCCATAAGTGCCTGTATGTGGTCCCGGGTTGGCCCCCTGTGTGCTTTAAGTGCGAGGGGGTCGGCCATCTGAGAGGGGAGTGCCCGAACTCAGGATTCAGGCCGACTGGGCCCCGAAGTTTTGCTTCGGTAGTCCAATCGGGGGCTGTCGGTAAGCCCGGGCAGCAGGCTGTTGGTACGCCTAAAAATGTCAGAAGAGAACAGGACCATAACACCTCCCCCGGGGTTGTTGGTAAGTCCCAGCGGGCAGGGATTGTCGGCAAGTCCCAAGACATAGAGACTGTCGGTAAGTCTCGGGAGGAGGAGTCCACGGACTCCCCTAGTAACTCGGGGGGCCATCACGGTCCCGAGGTGGGGTCAGTGGCTGCTGACACCTCCCAGACAGGCAAGGAGGACCATGATGGCCCCCAGGGGGGGTCAGTGGCTGCTGACCCCTTTCGGACAGGCCAGGAGGACCGGGATGGTTCTCCTGCAGAGGAGGAATCCTTGGGCGACTCCTTTATAAATGAGATTCTGAGTGGTACCCCAGGGGGTGACACTGAGGTGTCCCCCCAGACGCAGACCTGGGCCGAACAAATGGAGGCTGATACGGACGAGGACGAAGGTTCCAGAAGGTACATAGGAAACGTAAGGTCTCTGAACTCACGAGGGACGATCCTGCGAGTCCCTCGTCGGCCGCGCCCAGTAGGGCAGAGCGTAAGTAACTTTTGTGATAAGGAATGAACTCTATATTGGACAATGACGGCGGTGTATCCCTTCGAAAACGACTTGGCCTGCCCCGGACTTTCCATAAATTCCCAAGGAGATCCTCTCCCGGTTTTGTGAGTTTTTATGTGTTTTTCTGTGTTTTATGTTTAAAGTTTCATTTCAAGTTTATAATTTCTGTTTGCATGTTAATATTAGTGTACTGTACATGTGATGTTTTTTTTCTGTTTCATGTTTAAGTTTTATTTGTTGCCGTTTTATTTTTATAGTTTTCTGTATAGGGTTTCCTTCGATGCGCGCATGATTTTTTCATGTCATTTTCTTATTTCGAAGTAACTTTCATCGTATAAACCTGTTCCTAACACCTTTTTACTACCCGAGTTAACACCTGTTCACTACCTGATACGTTTTCTATTACATAACAATAGCCATTAGAATCGCCACGCTCAATATCAATGGGCTTTTAAATGCCCCGTCTGAGTCAGAAGTTTTTTTGCAAAGTTTAAGAGAAAAAATTTCTATTATATTTCTGCAAGAAACACATTTCACTAATATAAATAACGTTTTAGCTATGAAGTCTTTATTTGATACTGATAAATGCTATTTTAATTTTAGGTATAATAGTTATAAATCAGACATAACAGTTCATAAATTTCATTTTGATATGGACGGTAGATTGGTTTTCATAGATATCATGTATAATGAAATACAATATAGAATTGTCAATATATACGCGCCCAATAATAAAAGTGATAGAGTAACATTTTTTGATGATCTATTGCCCAAATTCACACCTGTGTCTTAGGTAAGGTAGATTTAAATAGTAAGCCTAGTTCAGGTAAACTGGGTTTAAATCCCATTTGAGCTGAGTTCACTTTGAACTCACCTGTGTTTCACACTTAAAATAAAACTTGTTTCACCTGAACCTCTGTTTTGTTTGCTTTATTCATTTGGTATTGCATGTACAATGGCTGGGAAGAAAGGTCCAAATTTTACTGAACTCGAAAAGTGCACCCTTATTGATTTAGTGGGGTCAAAAAAGGATATAATTGAAAACAAAGCTACTGATTCTAAAATGATCCACAAGAAAAATTTGGAATGCGAAAACTTAACAAAGGAATTCAACAGTAGAAATGGAGTTAATATCAGGACATGCAATCAGCTTAAATCATTATGGAAAAATTTGAAATCAAGAAGCAAGTCAGCTGTGGCAAAGGAAAGAAGAGAAAGATCAAAAACTGGTGGTGGTGTTGTAGAAGGGACAATTGACAAGCTCTCTTCAGCAGTTAGAGAGATAATTCCTCAGCAAATTAATAGCTGTGAGAATGCCTTTGATGACGACGCAGAACTTCACGGGGATGTAGATAACTTCAATGAGTCGGTAAGCATTTAAATTAAATTTACTTATGGACAAAAACAGATATTTGTAATCCATGTCATTGTAATTTCTTTAATCTTTATAAAATGAGATGAACAGTATTTTCACTTATTTTATTTTAATAATGAAAACAATATATAGCCAGGTTCAACAAGTGCTTGTAATCAGCAACCCCCAGAAAAAAATCCTGATGTGTCTGTATCAGAACCACAAGCACCCATGTCATCAGTAACAGTAAGCACCCAGACAACGACCACATCCAAATCCACAACTGCATCCAAGAGAAAATGTGTGGAGCAGGAAGACGTCAAGAAGAAGATGCTGGAGATGGCAGAAGAAGAACATCAACTGAAAATGGAGATACTGCATTTGAAAAAACAATATATAGAAGCAAAAATTCGCAAACTTGAAGAAGTTAGTTCCAACAAAGATGGAAACAACAACACTAATAGCTTGTATGATATAATTACAGAAAAAACGGGGGTTTAGAAATTGTTAATATTGGTTTAGAATTACAGTCGTTAAGGTTAAAACATTTACAAAATATTGTTTATAAGGACCCTTCAAAATATTCTATTTTATCTGTATATTGGGTCGGTTTAAGTTTAAGATATTTTCAACCTTCATTTGCAAATAACAATAGACCTCATTCAGAGTTTATCCCCAATTCTTATAAAGAATGTTTAAAGGATATGAATACTTTTATAAATATAGAAAATAGTAAGTACAAAGATTCCTTTGGCATTATGACCACAAAGCAATTTTACACTGTTCTTTTAGAAGGAATTATTACTATACCTAGGGTTGTCAGTATTTTTCCTAGTGTTAATTTTAAAGAAGTGTTTCAACGGTTATATAATTATTTCATGGACAAAAATGTCAGAGATGTAATGTTTAGAATCATCCACGATATACTACATGTTTCCTTTTATATGCACCAAATTGGTTTTTATAAAGATAATAAATGTAAGTTATGTCAAACTCATGTCGAAACGATTTGCCATTTATTTTTTGAATGTCAATTTGTTAAACCTTTAGTTCTTTTAGTTAAAAACTGGTTAAATGTCATTTTCATAATTTCCCATTTACCATACTAAACAAAGATGTCTATACTTAATTTCTTTAATGTGTTTTATTATTTGGCAAGTTAGGTGCATTGTTAAATTTGAAAAGAAAAATATTAATTCAAACAGAATGATTTTAATGTATATTAATAGAATAATTCAGAGAATACAATGTGATTTTCATAGATTTAATGAACCACAATTTTATAAATGCTGGGCTTTTACTCCCCTTTTCTGTTCTGTAGATAACGGTCAGCTCACACTAAACGTCAATGTGTAAGTTCCTTCTATTGTCTGTCTTACTCCGTACTCTCTGTTGTCAAACTGGTTTTTTGTTTCATTTATGTTTTTCTGTGTTGTAACTTTGTAGGTCAGGATGTATTACGTTGATTTTATAAGATTTTTAAACTTTATACTATACTTTGTTACAAAGTAAAATTGTTATTTAATATCCATTTGTTATAACATTTACATAACTTGTAATTATGTATTTGCATCAATAAATATTTGATTAAAAAAATAAGGTATCTAATCTTGCCATTAGGCTTTAAGCTTTATTATGGAGGATACTCAGATAAACCTGATGGAAAGAACTATTAAAGTATTTTTGCAAGGTCCCAGACCATCAGTTAATTCGTTTGGCAGACGAGAGTTACTTCGCTTGTTACGCAAGTATGACGACCAGATCAACATCCTGGCTGTTTGGCAAATGGAGAAGGCCAACACGTGGTTTGTGACCTATGCGGACCCTCGTATCGTGGACCAGCTCGATAGAGAAATAGCCAAGGTTAGTGACTTGACATTGCATTTTAATGCATGTGATAGTGTGACTGTCCGCATACATTGGCTCCCGATATGGGATAATCCCGATATGGGAATTAAATGACGATGTAGGGAAGGTCCTGTCGGATTACGGTGAACTGAAGTCACTGAAGCATGTTACAGACAACAATGTGGCCACGGGGGTGAGGGAGGCCGTCCTCTCCATAAGGGAGGGCGACCAAACTCTCATCCCCTACCTGACCAAGATACATGGTCAAAGATGTTTGTTTACGGTGCCTGGTAGGCCACCAATATGTTTCCGGTGTGAAGAGGTTGGGCACCTGAGGCATGAATGTCAATACATGCCCTCAGGTGTCACCAGTCACGGGCCCCGCAGCTATGCTATGGCGGCCCGTGCTTCGGCTGTCGGTAAGCCAGACTCGACGGTTGATAAGCCGAGTGAGGCTGTTAGTAAGCCTCAGGAGGAGCCCCGGAGCTCCCCCACGGACAAGGGTGGGGACCGTGGTGGTCCCCAGGGAGAGTCGGTTCAGGCTGACTCTCCCCTGGACAATCAGGAGGAACACGATGGTCCTCAGCAGGAGGAGTCCACGGGTGACTCCTCCTCAGTGGATTATTAGAAATTAATGTTTCTAATTTCGATAATATAACTTTTTGGGAGGGATACTGGAAATTCAATAACTCTTTACTACAAGATAAAACTTTTATTAAACAATTTACTAAATATTGGACTGAATTAATAGAGGGGTTTGATATGTATTTAGAGCTTTGGGACCATTTAAAAGAACAAATTAAAAACTTTACTATTCACTATTGTAAGAAAAAATCTATTGTTAAGCGTAATGTATTACGGCAATTAGAAAAGTCTTGTTATCAGATGCAATACTTTGAAAACAAAATCCTGGTCAGTTTATAGATAGATTAAAGGAAATTAAAAGTAAAATTAAAGAGTTTCAGCTGCAAAATTACACAAGACTCGAAAATTCGGTCAAAAGCTGAAAATCTACATAACGATTAAAAACCTTCTAAAATCTTTTTTCAACAAGAAAATAAAAGAGCCAAACAGAAAACTTATAGATGGACGAGGGTATTGGTCAGGATTTAGCTGACGAGTTTTTACAAAGCGTGCCAAAATAACCTGACAATATTTCGGCCACCTGTGAAGGTCATACAACAAAAGAAGAAGTCTTAATAGCTCACCGCGAAATGGACAATAATAAGTCTGGCTAAAATCGAAGTGTTTTGTCAGGCCATTAGGTACATTGTAGGTAAATATTCACGATCATGGAAGATACGCAACTGAATTTAATGGAAAGAACTATCAAAGTTTATTTACAAGGACAAAGGTCATCGATTAACTCGTTCAGCGGAAAGGAGTTGCTGCGTTTCCTGAGAAATATTGACGAACAGATAACTATTTAAGCTGTGTGGCAAATGGAGATAGCTAACACATGTTATGTTACTTATTCCGACCCGACTATTGTAGACTAGCTAGATGGTGAAGTTGTAAAGCTGAACGATCTTACGCTGCACTTCAATGCATGTGATCGCATTGTGGTTACGGTTCCAGTACATTGGCTCCCGATCTGGGAGTCTTATGATGTTGGAAGATTCCTTGGGGACTTGGAAGTCCATTCGGCACGTGGTAGACAATGGTGTAGCCACGGGGGTGAGGGAGGTCGTCCTCTCCATGAGGAAGGCCGACCACACTCACATCCGATACATAACCAAAGTCCACGGACAGCGATGTCTATTCGCTTTTCCAGGTAGACCACCTATATGTTTAGGTGTGAGGAGATGGGTCACCTGAGGCATGAATGCCAGTACATGGCCACAGGTCCCACCAGTCACGGGCCCCGTAGCTATGCTATTCAATTTTCTGTTTTGTAGATTATGCGAATCGGTAAGTGTTACGTTGTTTTTATAAAATTTTTAACCTTTATATCATTCTTTGTCACAAAGTAATATTGTTATTTAATATTCATTTGATAATTAAAACTCGCATAATTTGTATTATGTATAGATTCAATAAATATTTTATTTAAAAAAGTATCTTTTCTTATCAGCTTAAAATTTTGATTGTATATTATGATAGAGCGTACCCCCTTCGAGGGGAGTAGCCCCGCCGCTATCCTGGAGCATACTGCTAAAGTTACAATTAAAGGACCGTGATCTAGTGCTACAAGGAAGGATATCAATTTTTTTCGGGATATGGGCTTCGACGATATGGCAAATGAAGCGGCCGGACGTATTGTACGTCAAATTTGAGGGGGCAGAGTACGTGGACCGCCTGGATGGGAAAACTTCGCCTTTGAAGATGAGAGGTTTTCCTTCAGACCGATGCGTGTGACAGGGTCAGAGTTGTGATGCGAGTGCATTAGTTGCCCTTCAGGGAGAACAATACAGACTTGGTCAAGGCCCTGGAGTTGTATGGTGAGGTTGTGAGCGTACGTCACCAGACGGAGGATGGTGTCATTACCGGTGTCAGAGAGGCTGTCATCCAAATGAGGGAGGGAGAGCAAAGGGCCATTCCATACGAGGCACAAATGCTTATTTGTGATTCCGGGACGCCCTCCTGGTCTGTTTAAAGTGTTATGAGGTGGGACACGTCCGAGGGGAATGTTCCTGGGGGAGAGATTCTAGGCATCGGAGCTATGCCTCTGCTGTCCAGAACAATGTTGTTAGTAGGTCCAGCGAGGCTGTTGGCAGGCCTCGGGAAGAGCCCCAAAGCTCTTCCAGTGAGGACCGCGGCGGTCCCCAGGGAAATCGGCTCTGGTCGACTCTCCCCAGGAGGACCGCGGTGGTTTTCAGTTGGAGGAAAAGTCTGCGGATGACCCCCCTTCAGACCCTTGCCGAGGAGGGCACTCAAGTGACCCTCGAGCAAGAGGACATAGATACAAGTATGGGGGACACTGAAGTGACCCCCAACACGGGTGACACTTTTAAGTCAATATAAAATCTTAAAAATATCCGTAAAAAATATTTCCCATGTAAGATGATTTTATTTTTACCAAGATTTTTAAAGAAGTATTTAGCAATAGAACAAGCCTTAAACACTAAAGAATAGTGTATTTTTTTGTGTAGAGAGTGCTTCGAACCGGGATTTGGCATCGCTTCTTTGGTCGACTCTACCCAAGACAACAAAGATGACATAGATGGTCTTCAGATAAAATTTTACCCGAGGGGTGACCTTCGGACGGGGGGACTCTGAAGTGTCCACGGATATGGGGGACACTTAAGTACCCCGAGAAGGACATAGAGGTTCCATCCTGGTAAAGAGGGGAGAATATTCTATATAACCTAGGCCTCTATCTGTAAAGACCAGGAAAATTTCAAAGAATCGTAGACCTTTTTAATTGAATAATTAAGTTTAAAAAGTATTTGTAAATACACACCCTAACTTAATACACTGATGTGTGTTCCTCAGTTATTGTAATTAATGATATTACTTTACACTATTACTTCACGTAAGGGATGTGCTTAGGGTGCAGCCTGAGCCTTTTGTTATATATTTCCATTCAAGACATTTTGCCATCAAAATTCGGGGAGAAAAACAAAATTCAGGCATATTTCTAAATCAAGTAAATGATCTATGCAGACGATATTTTGGCCATTTACGAAATTTATTAAAACTTACGGAAACAAAGATATCTGTCTTGTAGAAAAATCAATTGTCGTAAAGGTTTTCGCATGTTCTAAATTATTGTATGTAGGATCTGTCTGAATTTCACCTGTACATTATTTAAAATTTGGAAAAAGCTATTTTCAAATTTTTGTGGCCTATTTCAACTGAACCACTTAAAGTAACTCTATGTTATTATTATGTAAAAAAAAAAAAAAAAGTATTATATTTGAAGTTTCTTCGAAATCCTCATTTGTATCTGTGTATTGGGTTGGTTCAAGTCTTTTAAGATATTTTGAGCCTTCGTTTGCCAAGAATAATAGGCCACATTCAGAGTTTATTCCTAATTTTTATGAAAAATGTTTAAAAGATCTCAGAATTTTCATAAATATAGATAACAGTAAATGATAGCATGACGACAAAACAATTGCAAGAAGAAATCATTACCCTACCTAGGGTTGTAAGTATATTTCCAAGTGTTAATTTTCTTAAATTCTAAATAATGGTATGTAGGGTCTGTCTATGTTTCACCCGAGCATTGTTTAAAACAATTTGAAAAAGCAATATTTAAATTTTTGTGGTCCAGTTCAACAGAACCTTTAAAGAGAGCAGTTTGTTACAATTCTAGAAGAAACGGTGGATTAGATATTGTTAATATAAGTTTAAAATTACAGTCTTTGAGACTGAAACATTTACAAAATATTCTAGAAAATGATATATACATTTTTTAATGTTTATCAGATCGGATTAACTTTTAAGAAAATTTCAGCCAAATTTTACTAAACATAATAGACCTCACTCAGAATTTATACCAACTTTTTACCAAGAATGTTTAAATGATATAAGGAATTTCCTTGAAATTAAAAATGACCAATTCCAACCAAGTTTTGCTTATAATAATATATCTCATTCAGAGGTCATACCTGTATTGTATTAAGATTTTTTAATATTGGCTTTGATAAAAAAAACACCAAATGTGCTATATGTCAAACTCATGTTGAAACTATATGTAAAAAGGGAGAAAACATTCGTCTTTTGTAGAAGAATCTATTGTCCTGGAAGTACTCGCTTTAACTAGCTAAATTGTATTCACCGCTGTAGGAAAACAAGAGGATGCTAAGATGGAGGTAGGGTGGTCCGAACTACCACCGCTTCCCCGGATTTGTAGAATAACTATGTAAGAATTAAAAATGCCAATATGGATATAAAGATTTGACTGTTTATTTGTCAAATGTGAATACATGTATGAAGATTCTTTTCATTAATATAAATAAAATTATCGCACAATAAAATTCGATACGCGCCATATGTCATTAATTCTTTATTTCAGATGCTAAATATTACCATTTAGTTTTTTTTGGGTGTGGATTAATCGGGATCTGAATCGGGGGCTCCTCGCATGGTAAGAGAGACCCCTCCCCCCCTCGACGAAAATTCATCGAACGAGAAATTAATTGCAATCAATACATCCATACATATCGTAATAATGTTTACAAGTGTCTAGTTTGTCTTCAACTGAATCTTTTAACCTCAAAATGGAGAGGAGTCTTCTTAAGGCCAACAGACAGGACTACAGACCAAAATTAATACCACCCCACTCTCCCACTTTGAGTGGGGGAAAGAAATACAGTCTCTAAGACTGCCTGTATATTGTTTAACGTCCCTCTCGAGATTTTAAATGGAACCGCCACCACTTAAAGGTGGAGAACTGCAAATTTTGTCCTGTACTCGGCACTTAGGGCCATTGAGCAAGGAGGGATCTTTGTCATGCCAGCACCTACTGCAACACGGTCCTTCGGATCATACAGTCTCATCCGAAGGACCGGTCTCCACGTCCCACAGTGGGATTCGAACCCGCGACGTAAGGATTCGCGACTCTAGAGCAGACACTCTAACCACTGCGCCACGTGGGCGACCAGTTTTATACCTTTAAATTGCAATGCTGAAATCTACTTTCGCTAGCACGATGCTACTTCTCGTACATGACCTAATTATTAAACATGAAGATGAGGACAGCATTAATTTAATCAAGCAAAGGAAGCATTCAAATCAGTATCGATACTGGAACAAAATTAGTTCCTTGCATTGTATTAGTTCACCGACATTTCAAGGGCTATTTATAACCAGAAGTCTCTATCGAGACTGAAGCTCTACTGGTTTGTACTTACAGCAAAGAAAGAGGAAAGTACTTAACCAAATCGGAATTGAAAATTCCCACCAGCAGTAAATACAATAATGCTCCTTGATCAAGTCTCTTTGAGCTCTTTGTGTAGTCTACTTGCATGCCACATTATATTGTAATCAGACTTAAACTGTATAAAAAGTAGCATTTGAGAGTATTTAACAGAAATTTCTATTTTAAGTAACCAAGGCAATGTTTATCGAAGTAAAAAAAAAGATATACAGAATTGTTTATCTTAGTGTAGATTGGAAGTTTTTAACAGAAATGTCTATTTTTAGTAACCAAGGCAATAATGTTTATCGAAGTAAAAAAAAACCGATATACAGAATTGTGTATCTTAGTGTAGTCTACTTGTGTGCCAAGTTATATTGAAATCAGACCAAAACTGTAGGAGGAGTAGCATTTTGAAAGAATATCACAGAAATTTTTACTTTTAGTACATGTGACCACGACAACACCGTTCATCAAAATCAAAAATCTGATACACATAATTATGAACCTTAGTGTAGTCTACTTGTGCATGTTGTGTGCCAAGTTAAATTGAAATCAGACCAAAACTGTATGAGACGTACCATTTTGAAAGAATTACACAGATATTTCTAATTTAAGTAACCACAGCAATATCGTTCATCTAAATCAGAAACACATAAACAGAATTATCTATCTTAGTGTAGTCTACTTGTGTGCCAAGTTATATTGAAATCAGGCCAAAACTGTAAGAGTAATATTAAGAAAAATTGTTCACAGACAGACGGACGGACGCCGAACGCATTACTATCGCATAAGGCTCTTCTGGTCTCGGACCAGTAGAGCATAAAAGCAACAAGTCCTTTACACTTAAGAAATAGGAATGTTTGATTGGCATGTATATTAATTAACGTCCCTTTCGAAAATTTTAAACTCATATGGGAGACGCCACAGTGAAGATCTAGAGCTGCAAAATTATTTTCGTACTCGATACTCAGGACCATTGAGCAGGAGGGGCCAGCAACTACTGCGACTCATTATCATGACCTCGATTTATAAAGTTTCATCCGAAGGGCCGGTCTCCACATCAAACAGTGGGATTCGAATCCGCGACGTAATGATCCACTCCTTACTTGGCGACTATGGAGCAGACGCTGTGTAGAGATGACGATTTGGAGTCAAAATTTGGCATTCACATTTGCTTTTCGACCTTTTGGCATAGTTCAAGCCATTTTTTTTTTCATGTTAAAAGAAATTAAAGAAAGTTTTGAGAATTAAAGGGAAATCTTGTAAAGCAGCATTCGATCAGGTTGTGCATAACGGGGAAAAGAGGTTATTCATACACTAGTGTAACTTGCTTCATTAAGATAGATTTGAGGAGCATGGACATCGTTATCATATGACAGGTAGCGACACGTGGTGTCTCACCTTTAAGATTGATTGTGTGTTGTTTAACGCCCTTCTCGAGAATTTTTCACTAATACGGAGACACCACCCACACTTAAGAAAATTGGAGGAAACCCATATACGATATCTTTGGTAATGCTATTATAGGACAGATTAGGCCTACATGCATTTTAGATTTTCAAAATTGTTATAAATGTTTAAAATCTCAAAATATTGGTGCTTCATGGATCCCTGCTAATTAATCCTGTAGACTACAATGTAGGTAGATTTTACTCGTCTAATAAAATGTAGCATTTGATCTTAGTAACAATGACATTGAACTTACAAAAGCTAATGTATCTCATTCTGATAACATAACTTTGGACAAGGATATTGGAAATTCAAGAATTCTTTACATACCAACATTATCTGCAGATATTTTTAGCTATCTGTGAAGACCAAATTACGAAAAAAAAATCATTTTTACGGCGCTCCACGAGATGGACAAATAGATAGAAAAATTTTTTAACTTTCAGGAATATAATATGATTAGACCCGTTACATGATATAGGGTATTTATTTGCGTTTCTAAAGAAGGGCATTTTCGGACACTAAATTAGTTACGGTATTTTGTTTAACATTAATTTGCGAAGACCTAGAACATTCACAACTTGTTAAAAAACTAAGAAGGCCGTTCACTCCCAAGAGGAATAACATTACTTCAATCCCCAGTTGAAATAAGACAGAAGACTTTGGAAATACTAAATAAATCCTGTTGCCCAAACCTTAGTTAACGGATGCAAATTTAAACGCCCGAACAGCACGCAGTCTTTCCTTTACAATGATACACGTGTCAATATACTTTTACGTTAGGTAGCTCGTACGTGTAATTATGTGTATTGTTAATGCGTACACAAGATTTGAGTTGTCCTGAAGAAATTCTATCCCCGAAAAATTCAAGATTTCTCAATTACTTGTACATTTGAACACAACCTTTAGACGTGGGATCATGAAACGTTTAAGCATAAGTCGAAACCATTTACATGTATATTGTATTAAAAGACTGTCAAAAATCAAAGAGTCGACATTAAAAATTTCTTCATAATTATAACAGGGATAAACTGGACAATTTAAAAATTTTCCTGGCGATTGAGAATGGCTATTCGTCCGAGTGTGTTTCATGTTCCTTGGGACTAATCTTAAGTCTGGGGTGTAGCCGCAATAATGTAGCCCTCCGATTTTTTTTATCTGATATTTTCTGGAGAGGGCTACAATTCAAAAGCATCTCCGTTCGGGTGCAAATGTATTTCTTAAATACAGTCGATTGCAGGCATAATATATTGTTTTCACTTGCAACTTACTTCCAAAAATGCCAAAGTTTTATTCACTGTAAACAATTAAAACAACCTGTTACACGCGAAAAGCAGATAAGACCAATCTGCTTGTTAAGCAGTTGTTCTCATCAGAAGCCATGACTGTTTTCTTGTGATGCACTGACACTGCGCTTGAAAATTTTGATGAACATAGAAAAGAAGATTTTCGGGATTTTTGAGTGAGTTTGCCGTGTAGTACCACTCATCTTTGATAAATAAATCTATTCCATGTCACATTTTATCGACAACACCGATATTTATGCCTAAAATAAAGTAACTCCTACAGAGATCCACTCCCTCTAGATTTATAGCCTCATTGGCTGTCCCGAAATAAAATCGATCAAGGTCAGTAAACAGGGCGGATAAATTAAAAATTTGATGTTGACATTCACGAAAAGTAACCTATATATGGATTGTTTGTGTTTGTTTGGATTGATTTATGTAAGTTTTGCATGTCTAATTTTTGCAGTTCTGGTAAGAAATTTTAATTAAATTACAGATGTAACATGCCATTTACTGATAATTTTAAATGCGTACGGGAATGAATCACTCGCACCATTATGGAGATCCTGAGGAGTTGTAGCACCCCCCCCCTTCCAAAAAAAGTGGAGAGGCCTACATTGTTGCAGCTGGAGGAGTGATTCGAGGCCAAAAAGTAAAAGCACACAAGCCTTCTACATGTTGCTAACATCAAAGCGGGTTACATTGGGTTTTTTCCATTTAAAAAAGTTTTAAAGTGTGTGTTTTGAGCATTTCACCTAAAGTTGTCAGGAAAGTGTTAGACACCCCAGATAAAGTTGTCATCTGGGAAATCGTACGTAGTGACACACGCCTCACCTTCGAGAAAACGGAGACAGGTGATGAGTTCGTTTTCACAGAACTGACTTTCGATCATTAAACTTTACTTGCAGGCGTGCAAGTCAACCTACACATTCACTGTCCCTCGCTATAAGTCAGCAATGAAAATGTGATGCGAGTCATCAATAAAGTAATGTCTTTAATCTGGACTGGGAGCGTGAGGGGGGCATTGTAACTGGTGTTTAGACGTCTGTGATTCAATGAGAGTGGGAAGTAACAGCAGTATAATCCTATATATCTCAGACTTGCAATCATAAATGTTTATATGCTGTAACTGCCCCCTCCCCCTGTAACTCGAAACTCGGGTCAATGGAGCGGTGATGGATCTGTTTTGTGCCAGCAAAATCTGCGACACTCGACCCCAGATTATCCGGTCTCATCCGAAGGAGACTGGTACCGACGATCCTGAGTGGGATTCGAACAGTTTTATATCTGGGTTTGAAAATTACTTGTTTTCACTGCATTGATATAAAGTTTTTAAGAAAACTCAATTGATAAAGTCAAAATTAAAGCATATGAGATGAACTCACTTCAGTGACATCAATCGTAATTTAAAAAAACCCAAAGACATCAAGCATTAACTTATCAGTCCTCCAGAAAATCACAATAAAGCCTCTCGGAAAAGGTTTCTATCTGCATCCTCCGCACATCTTAACCTTAATTCAGCAAGATCTTCTTGTGAACAGGGATATATAAACAACATTAAAGTCAATGCTGAATTGACCTCTAATTAATATTTAATCTCCTTCATGTATTTTAAAACACCTGTAGGCTCATATATAAGTGATTCATCTAGTGCTAGACAACAAGAGTTTCATCCTACAACCACAGAGCTTAGTGCCATTGCCTAAACTCCCCTTATACAATATAACGGCCAAACATTCAGTCTACCAGATCTGATCTACTGAGATGTATGTGACCAAAACATCGTGAATCAGATAGTCCTGTTTTTGCATTTGCTATTACAATTACCATAGAATGATTGTATGTTGTTGAACGTCCCTACACCACAACTTGCAGGTAGAGGGCAGCAAATTTTGTCCTATACTTGGCATTCAGGACCATTGAGCAGGGAGGGATCTTTTCCGTGCCAGGATCTTCGGCGACTTGGGACCTCGGTTTGTACGGTCTCATCTAAAGGACCGGTCTCCATGTAATAAAGTGGATTCGAACCCGCCACGTAAGGATTAACTTACTTCGCGACTCGAGAGCAGACGCTTTTACTACTGCGCCACGCGGGTGACAAGAACCATTAAAAGATCTGAAAAAAAAACTGAATTTGAAAATAACGAAACAAATGTGGCCGAGGAGATAAATGATCTGCAAAAACAGCTAAAACATGGCAAAAATATGCTTGTTTTCAAGAACACATTTTGGGAGTTAAAAACATCAATAGACGGACTTGAACAGTATGGTAGACGGGACACTCGCCAACGGAACAAAATCAAACAAATAGTCACTTGGACACTGATGCCATTGTGATCGATCTGTACAAATATATACTGAATGTTGATGTAAAAGAAGACGATATTTTCCGATCCAAAAATACAGGAACATAATTATATATTATTTGTTATCTACAAAGTGAAAACAACGTACGTATCACAGGCGTGGGAACTGGAGAGCGGAGCAGTAAAACATTGGCATTAAAAATATTGGCATAGGTTTATAGCCCAACAACCACTTTGAACAATAAGGTTGCCGTTTAGGTATTGAAATAAGGGCTTAACCTCTATTAGATGCTACCCCCTCGAAATAGGGTTGACGTGTTTGGACAATAGACATATACTCCTTTTTCTGTTTTTTTTTGGGGGGGGGGGCTGGTTTTGTGGGTTTTGAATTTGTTTCTCTTTCAGTGATCACTTAGCCCCCCTTTCAATTTGCGTATATTCAACGAAACGTATGTTCCTTTTTTGAAAAACCTATCTATCTTAGAGGGTATTGATTCAGATGACTTTAAGATTGCTAGTGTTAGACCACTTTTTAATATGAGCGATAGTTAAGCTCAGAAAATTATAGACCAGTTAGTATACTTTGCATTGTCTCTAAAATCCTTAATATATACACACATCTGGAACATTATTTGACTGAAAACAATATTTTATTTGAATTTCAATCTGGCTTCAGGCTAGGAGTCCATTTTCCACAGATTGCTGTCTTCTACATTTAAAATATTACATCAAAGTTAAAACAGTAATAGGTCTTTTTACAGGAATGGTATTACTCGACCTCCAAAAAGCATTTGATACAGTTGAATATAATATTCAATGCGAAAAACCTAGTGCTATTTGCATTAAATCAATCTTATTGTTTAAATCGTATTTTTAGAAGAAGGATATGAAGATAACGAACAGTATTCAATCTCATAGTTCATAAAACAATGCAAAAAAGAGCAGAGCAAACACGGATAACCGAAACATCAGAGGTGGGATCAGATGCCATGTAGGAGTAAGCATCCCCCTGCTGTCCGGTCACATCCGCTCCTTGTCATGATCAGGAAAAAAGGTGAAAAAACCGTTGTCAACTCAGTGTATAAATAATGGACTAACAATTAGTATAAAAAACGTCAGTTAGCATTTGACTCAATGATAAATTGTATTTGCTGACAAGGTCATTGTATCGACCATAGAACTTACGAAATGATGACTTTAAACGAGGCTGATAATTTTCTTGTTGTTTGACAGGAATTAAACAAATTGTAAATGTTAATAATACAAATTCCAGAGTATGTGATGTATCATGCGGAGTACCTCAAGAAATTTTGCTTGGGCCTCTGTTATTTTTAATGTCTGTCAATGACTTACAGACTTGTATAGAACACGAATGTAAAGTACTTTTGTATGTTGATGATACTGCTATACTTTTTCCCCAAAAGATCCAGATGCTATTTCTAACAAAAAATCTCTTGTATGTTAGAACACTGTCAAAATTGGTTAGTTGAGAATATAGTGTGTCTTCATGTAGGTAAAACCGAGGGCATATTATTTGATCCTCGACTAAAACTTGATAAGTTCAATCTAGAGTCTTATTATTATTTTGCAATGGAATCAAAATTGAAACAAAAACGTGTGAAGTGCTTGGGTATATTTTTAGACAACATACTCTTTGGTGAAAAAAAATGTTGAAAATATTATCAGTAAGACAAATCAGCGAATGAAATTTCTTTTTAGATATGAAGACTGTTTATCTTTTTGTTAAGAAAATGTTCATGTGCAGCTTTAATCAAGTTTCATTTTGACTTAGCTTGTTCTTGTTGGTTCGAAGGTTTGACTAAAGATATGAAAAATAGACTACAGTGCTAAAAATAAAGTAATTAGGTTAATACTCAAAAGTCATCAAAGAAAGAGGATTGCCTTTGAAGAATTTGAAATAGTAGAACTCATTGCCTGGAAAGTACAAGCACAGTATCTTTATATTTTCATGGGACGTTAAACAATATACAATCAAACTTTACATTGTCAACACTGCTTTCCATCACACTGGTAATTAGTGTTAAGGCATTGCTCAGCCAGTTCCCCTTTACTTTAATCTTGTCAGCTTTGGACACTTTCAAACACAGGGGGATCGATCGTGTAGGAAAAGGTGTGGCATCCAATAACTGCTCAAGCACTCTAAGATTACGTCGCCCCTCGGATAAAATTGCCAAATACTTTAATAAAATAAAAATACACTGTATGTTTAAACCCATTGCATCATGCGGGCAGCAAGTCATGAAGGAAGATATCGTTATTGTAGAAATTTTCTGATCAAATGCGTCTTTACTTATGGCGGATGAAATCTTCCTACTTTTACAGTTGGATATCTTTTACAGTTCCTCTTTTTTTTTCATTACCCCCTTTCAATGGCTTTCAATACTTCTTTGTAAGGAATTGATGATGTTTGTTTTATTCATAAACTCAAATCACATTCATTTTATAAAAAAAGGAAGAAAAAAAAGAACTTTAAACTTTTGAACAAGAATTTCCATGTTATACTTGACATATTTTGTACCACTAAGTTTTTGACGGCTAACCAATTTTGTGTCTGTAGGGCCATGCTATAATTTTTCTGCGTTGGTGGTGGATTCCTTCATTTAAAGCAGCGAACGGTCAACAGGCGACACACAAGTAGACTACACCAAGATACATAATTTAGTGCATAAGTTTTTGATTTAAATGAACGACATTGCCATGTTTACATGTACTAAAAAGAGAAATTTATGTGAAATTACTGTACAACGTTATTTTTCCTGCAGTTTTGGTTTAATTTCAATATAACTAGGCATACACGTAGACTACACTAAGATACATATTTCTGTGTATCGGTTTTTAATTTCGATGATGAGTGTTGTCGTGGTTACTAAAAATAGAAATTTCTGTAAAATGCCTTTTATTGCTGCCTGCTGCAAAGTTTCAAATCTAAGTGCATCTTTTCCTTTGTTTAACGTACAGACCATTAGAGCTGTACAGTCTCATAAGAGTTTTTCGTGTCGGTTTAGAAAACTTAGCCCGCGGGCGCCTGAAGTGTGAATCGATACCCACCACTTTATTTTTAAAAATTAGTAAGAGGTTATGTAACTTCTCATCCTAAAATATGAAGACTTTCCCGTCATTAAGGTCCATATATATTTTTTTCAGAGTGTACTTTTTCTTACGTTTATTACGGAATGAATTATTACAGTATGATAAACACACACATTTCTAGGTCACCTGAGTAACTCGGGTGACCTATTGCTATCCGTTTTCGTCCGTCGTCGTGCGTCGTTAGCTGCAGAACAGTAGCTCTCTGCTTGAGAAAATTCGGACATTTATCTGTCCGAATTTTCTCAAGCAGAGAGCTACAGTTCTGCAGCTAGTGCGTCGTGTGTTAACATTTGAACATTTTCAGTTTCTACTCTGAAACCACAGAACCAATTTCAACCAAATTTGGTAAACAGCATCTATGGGTGAAGGGGACCAAAAATTGTTAATTTTATGGTCCCCGCCCCCCCTCCCCCCGGGGGCCTGACGGGTGAGGCCAAAACCACTATAATCATTGCAATCATTAACAAGAGGCCAATGGGCCTTATAGGTCACCTGAGCATCATGCAACAACTTTCAAATGATTAACTTTGGTTCATGTTTTAAGCTATGGCATTCACAATTTTGAAAGAGGCACAATTGCTAATCATAACTATATATTTAGCAATTGTTTAGTTTGTTTACTTATTACCAATAATCAGGGTAAGGGAACAAAAATGCATGTCAACTAATCAGTCATATTCAGCAATAATAAGGAGTGCCCCTATCACACACGAACCCCTGACTCTAGGTCTACACATTGCACAATTTTTGAAAAGACACACTTGCTTATCAAAAACGTTTGATTAATACCAAGCAGCAGATTTCACCAATTCATTTTCTGCATATAGGTAAAGCCCCCCACCCCCTTTGGTATCCCTGACCCAGGGGCCTTGAAATTCACCTGGAAGAAGAGCCCTTGCACATCATAACTATATAAATAGTTCATCTGCTTATTACCCAGGAGTAGAGAAAAAGCTTTGCATAGATGTAAATGTATTATCACTATATAATCAATATAGAGCCACGCCCTAACACCATAACCCTTACCATGGGGTCATAAGATTCACAATTTTGGTAGAAGCATTCTTGCTCATCATAACTATGTCCTTAATTAGTTTATTTAATACCTAGAAGTAGAGAAGAAGCTTTCCAAAAAATAAATGCCTTTTTACTATATAATCAATATTCAATAGAGCCCCGCCTTAGCACCAGAACCCCTGACCCTGGGGCCATAAAATTCAAAATTTTGGTAGATGTACTCTTGCTCATCAGAACTATGTTGTACTTAGTTAGTTTACTTAATACCTAAGACAAGAGAAGAAGATTTTCAAAGATTGAATGCATTTTCACTATATAGTCAACAGAGCCCCGCCTTAACACCAGAATCCCTGACCAAAGGGGCCATAAAATTCACAATTTTTGTAGAGACACTCTTGCCCATAATAACTATGTACTTTATTACTTTATTTAATACTCAGGAACAGAGAAGAAGATTTTCAAAGAAATAATGCATTTTCACTATGTAATCAATACAGCCCCTCCCTAACATCATAATCCCTGACCCTGGGGCCATAAAATTCACAATTTTGGTAGAGACACTATATCTAATCATAACTTTGTACTTAATTAGTTTATTTAATACCCAGTAGCAGAGAAGAAGATTTTCAAAGAATTTATTCATTTTCACTATATAATCAATAGAGCCCCGCCCTAACACCAGAACCCCTGACCCTGGGTCCATGAATTTCACAATTTTGGCAAAAGACTTAATGCTGATTACAATCATACCAACAGTTTGACTGCTTTATGTCCAGGAGTAAAGAAGAAGATTTTTAAAGATTGCACTAATTTTAGTGGTTTTGCCCCACCCCCAGGCCCGGTGGGGGGGGGGGGGGGGGGGGGGGGGGGGGGGGCAGGGACCATGAAATTCACAATTTTTGTTCCCCTTTACTTATAGATACTGTTTGCCAAATTTGGTTGAAAGTGCTTGAGTGGTTTCAGAGAAGAAGCTGAAAATGTTCAAATGTTAACGCACGGCGCACGACGGACGACGACGGGCAAAAAGTGACAGCAATAAATGCATGCTCACTGCCTGAGGAAGCGGCTCCATGATCAGAAGGTCATGAGTTCTAATCTAGACTGAAACTGACAAAAGACGATAACAAATTGGTACTTGGCACTTGGAAGTGAAAGTTGCAGGTCATTTGGATGAATCCTTAAATACCAAGGCTTCATGTCAAGGCAGGTGTTGGCGTGATAAAGATTCCTCACTGTTCAATGGCCCTGAGTGCCGAATAAATGTCAAAAGAACAAAATTCACTTCTTATTATATTTGGCCCTGAGAATTTCCCCAAATTTAAGTTTCAACTGAATCAAAACTTTATAGTGGAAATAAATGTTGGGTATGGCTTTCTTAAAATATAGACCAAACTTTTTAGAATGTGTCCCGTTTTACTATTTTATGGCGGTCAAAACATGCATGGAATGCGTATTTCCGGAAAAATCGTTAAAAATCAACTACTTAAAAGCAATTTTCAATAGGTCCGCATCATAACACCACTTTCAAATTTTCTCAGTTGAAACATTGATTTAAAAGCATTCTTTATGCAAAAAATTACGATGGTGTTATTTTGCGGACTATGTTTATTTTTTAAAAATGTGTTCATTTTTACACCACCAAAACCCATGAATGAGACAGAATGTTGCTATAACACGTTTTATAACTCGCCAGGTATCGCTGAAAAATCGTAATTTTATAGGATGAAGTCTTCACATCAATATTATGAACATCAAGTAATGTTATTTCATATATTTAGTTGCAATGCTTTTGTCTATAAAGTCTTATCGATAAAATAAGAAAAGAAATACATGTACGTCATTTTTAAAAATAATGACGTCACAATGGGGTGTAATATTTTTGATAAAATATAGATCTATAACGTTAGTCCTTTGTGCAATATAATCTGAAGCATAAGAAATACAACGTATATACTTATCGTGATAACAAAATGTAATAGGATAGACAATTTTAAGATACTTTTAATTGTCAAGAATCACAAAGTTTGCATGTGTTCCAAGAAAGCATTGCCTATTTGGCGTGCATCTGCAAAACTTAAATCCATATTTTGACACGCTTTTTAAATATTTGCTAAGAAATTACAGGTATTTATCGAAAATTACCAGCGTATTGCAGTGGTTAGAGCATTATGCTCTAGAGTTGCGAAGTAAGGAATTGATCCTTACGTCGCGGGTTCGAATCCATTGTGGGTCGTGGAGACAGGTTCTTCAGCTCGAACGAGATCGTATAAACCGAGATGCTGGCACGAAAAAAAAAATACCTCACTGCTCAATGACCCAATCGTAACTACTCGGCCATTTCCGTAACCACAAATAACTTTTTATCAGATACGGAAAAGGGCGAGTGTGATCCGATTGCTCAATGACCCTGACTAAGTGCCGAGCATAAGACAAAATTTGCAGCTCTCCACCGGCTAGTAGTGGTGTCTCCATATGAGTGAAATATTCTCCAAAAGGACATTAAACTACAAGTTTACAATCAATCAACCAATCAATCAATCGATTGTCTCTATAGGTACATGTACTTGTAATGAGATATCTGTGTAAAAGTGTAAAGTTTCGAAAGGGCTCGTATATATCCTTAACTTGTATTATATTCTCAGTTTACGTTAATTATATATTTTTTCATGTCAAAAATTTTTTTAATTCATTCATTCTACCCTCTACCTTCTAAATAAATGGTGAAGTTTTACTTGATGTTTTATTTTAACGATAAACATAATGATACTCTTCCAACCTCAACTTTTTACTTCTCTCTCTCTCGCTCTCTCTCTCTTAACTTTTTTGTTATGTAAAAAAAATATACGCATAATTATCACTGAACTGAATGTTCAGCTATATTTTGCTTATCAATGATTATTAGTGCTTCGGACTTAAACACGTGTTTTTATGACAAAGTGACTTAAATATTTCAAATAGTGTTATTGTTCTCACCTCATTATATATGTCCGCCATAGAACATGTAAACTATATCAATTTTATTATATATCTGATATGGACCCCCCCCCTCCCCTTAAAAATACATTTTAGTGATCTGTCTTCCGAGGGGGCTGCATCTTGTTCAATTCTTTTGATTTAATTTTCAAACGCGCCAAACTGATAAAGCATACAACCAAAAATGATGAGGGGGGGGGGATGCAACGTTCAAGAATACCTTGTAAAATACACTGTGTAAAAGATATATAGGAAGGAAATAGGTTCAAAGTTTGTTTTGTTTTATGTTTTTAATCTGCTCCATGGAAGTTGCTGTTGCACATTATACGAAATAATGAATAACTGTCAGATTTTTTTCAATTTATGACAATGATCAATCGATTGGCTTGCGTGATAATTTTATGCATAATCGCCTTCGGTTATTCCTTAAATAAACCGTGTGGTACATGTACCTTTCTCTCCTTGTTTACTACAGGGTGAATTAATGTACAAATACTTAGCTCATCTATGTACCAACCGATATACCTACACATCACAATTTTTTTTTTGTGAAATTTCACCTCTCGTATACAACGTCATGAAGAAGAACGATAACACAAAACCTTGACATTGTGAAAATGTGAAGGTTACATGTATTATCTTATATCATATCACATTAATTAAATCATATTGGTCTATTTTCTTAGCATCATCTGTCACTAGTTGCTCGACTCAAGTTCCAAGATCAGGGAGCCCAGCCACAGCTTGTAGCAGCACTGCAAGTAGGTGTTAAATAACTATTCTTCAATGGTATTTTTTCAACATACAACTGAATATTACGTACTGTACATTATCTTTCTTAATACATACATGTATACTTTTAAAATATTTAATTGTTTATTATAAACAGCACTACCAGAGATGAATGAAAATGTTCTTGAAGATAAGAGGAGTACAAATCACTCAAAGAAAGAGAAGTAAGCTTTTACAAACAACATTTATTCACAGATGTTTATTTACTATATTGGTAAATTTCCCTGCTACAAATAATATGTTTACTTTGATTAATTCAAACACATACATATGCATTTACTATAAATGAAAAAAAAATGCATAGAATATTGTAAAAAAAAAATTGTACAATTTTTGAAATATATATTTTTTCATAGATATAATTTTAAATTATCTATTCAAACTATATCATGCTATATAATTTATATCATTCATATTATTTAAAAGATATATGTAATATGGAACTTGGAATTATAACATTTTATCCCTATTTTATCAAGTATTAATTAGTTTGTCTTTAAATGAATATAAGCATGATAAGATGTAAAATTTTCTATGAGATCCACCACTTCATTTTAACTAAGGGACATAAATCATCATGATAACATCATTGATAAAAATGCCACGAATAGTGATAAAGAGTTTATCAATCAACTTTATCCATTGCCTAAAGGCTTTACTCATAAAATTAACAATATCTGTCACAAAAAATATTGGAATAATGTCTTAGAACACTGAAAGTTTTCATTGTTTTAATTGATGCAAAGAGTACAAGGTCAAGGCCAATCGTTATTTACCTTCGTGATCGCACACAGCTTGTACGTTTAGACTATGATAGCCTTTCCTGTTGACGGAGGCGTTCTCATCAATGGAAGGTGCTACAATTCTGACATGAGTGCCGTCTATGCATCCTATAACATTGGGAAATCTGGCTTGCTGGTAAAATGCCGTTTTTATTGTCGTCCTGGCACTCTGCGAAACTGGCCATTTGATGAATTGCCCTGCTCTATCGGCAATCGCATTGGTGACATCCTTTATAGCCTTTGACACCGTACTCTTCTCAAATCCTACAGAGTATATGTGAAAGGTGAGAAAGTAATAAAACTTAAACCATCGAAAATTAAATTTCCCATTACCAATTAGGGGGCCCAAGTCTGAAATGGTGCCCGATTTACAGACAAGTAAGCAGATAAGATATTTGACAAATAAGATGAAAACCACACGATGTCTTTTTGAAAATTTGATTTTCATTTTTCATTATTATAGAATTATTTCATATACTTGCCTATTGTGTCACCAATGACCTGCAAAAAACTACCACTGGCATAAAAACGAAGAGCCATTAGAATCTGGTGCTCCACAGACAGAGCATGGCTCCGTTTCGTGGCCCTTTCTAGGTCATCAGACAGCAAATCTACTAAATATCTTATCCCCCGTCTGCCAAAACGGTATCGTCTTCTTAATTCCGCGTCTGACCAGCCTTGTAAGGGGTCAGCAGCAGCTCGAAAGAATCTTTTTTTTCTTTCAGGTGGCTGAAGTGCCAGTCGAACGGCCATTTTGAATCACTTTGTCAGTATTTTAACCCCTGTGTTAAATTTTAACACAGGTACTGAGGGTGGATTTAAGTTAACACATTGTTAACACATGGTTAAACGCTAACAAACTTTTGAAAAACATTTAACCATGTGGTTAAATTTAATGCATAAGTTAACAACAGGTTAACACCATGTTAGAGTTAACTACCTTTTGAAAAACCGGACCAAGGTGTTTAAACCAGATATGTGTTATCGATGAAAGCTCAAGAGAAGTAGAGTTTAGTGTGCACCATATCTTCTCGTAAAATCCAAAACGGCGCGAGCGCAGTTGTAACCCCACCGTACATCCACACATAAGCAAAATTTAATTCCTGGAAATTAAATCAGAGTTTACATGTCTGTGTAACTTATAAACCTTTTTTGGATTCAAAATTCAAAAGCAGTAGTGAGTTTTGGGGCGCTGAAGTTGAATTATTAAGAAAAAATACGCACAGAAACAAGTCAGGGGCAAAACTGTTGTACATTTTATTTTTAAACGGTAAGAGTACTGCTACTCAAAATATATTTGTTGAAAACTGCATTAATATACTTCAGTTTTTTACATAATATGTTTTATTTCATACAATGGAGAGCTATATAAAAGACCGAAAACCCAGTCGTATCATGTAACTTAAAATCTTAAATGAATGTCGATGTTAGCATAACCGGACATAAGCAATGCTAGAAAACAAACCATACAAGGAAATATGGAATTGTTGATAAACAGTACCATAGTCCTACTCTTCTTCTTTAGAAATGAAAATTTTCTTTGAGATATAATTTTCAAACAAGCCTTTGGCAGAACTTTGAAAAATCGTTTTATGTGGATAAAAATGCGACTTTTCAGTATGCTGAACATTCTATATTCTGACGTCATTTTCGGGGCTATTACGTCATAAAAATTATAAAGTGACGTCACAATATGTGAATATTTTTCTGATCTCTCCAATGACATCAAACTCAATAATTTCCGTAAAAAAGTAAAAATTTTTATTAAACAGTTCTCAGGACTTTTGAAATGCCCCTCGTATTGTTTCCAATTCACGTCTTGGAGGTCCAGTATAAATTCAGATATTCTAGCTACATGTATCAACAGATAAAAAGCCAAAGTAAAATGTGGGCTGCTATGATCCAATATCCCTCAAAAGAACAGGTTTGAAAGGACCCGTTAAATTCCTTGGTCATATATATATATATATAAAGAGAGAGAGAGAGAGAGAGAGAGAGAGAGAGAGAGAGAGAGAGATTTATATACACGCTGACCTTAAAAAAAGCAACGAAATTTCGAATTCTCTCTTTCTCCCTCTCGCTCACTCCGTTCAATATTACATTAGGGTGCTTACATTTTCAAAAATCTAGTCTACGTGTCTGGGATAAAAAAATATATACATGTAAGCATTTTTTTCCAAATGACATTTGCATTGGTTGTAAACTTTAAAGGTTCCCGATTTGGAGATGATTTACTCTATGAATGGCAATTACTTGGACAAATAGGGGTGATGAGATGATGATAAAACTAATTTATGGTTTTCTATAAAATAAAACTTCATGCTTTTTTTCATGCTTTTTTTTGTACACTGTATGCTGGACCTTGTGAAAATTAAGGTATGTGCAAAAAGACTATCTAGTTATCTTGATATTGTCAATTTTTTATGCTTCCATATCTAATGATAAGGTGAAATTTAAGATAATAGGAAAGAAAAAAAATCAAGTTTTGAAGAAATTTGAAACCCTTATCAGATTCAAATTCATGTTAAAATTTAAAATGAAATACAAAAGTAATTGTTTCTGATGTATAATCTTTATCCTAGGGTTTTAATTCTTTGTTAAAATCTTTTCATGTTTCATGCTTCGTTCATAATAAAAAGAAATTAATATAAATATAATGTTTTTAAGTATAACCCCCCCCCCATTTCTCTATCTCTCTCTCTCTCTCGCTCAAAATAAAATTTCTTTTATAAGATATTTTCCACACGCGCTACCAATTAATAACGTTATTTTCAACCCCTCTGATACATTTGTTACACATCATTATTACACGTAAGGGAGTAAGAAAATCAAGTGAAAATCCCTTTGATAGCATACGTATAACCCATTTACATTCTTGTTAATAAACTCAGGTTTCATTTATTTATTTTAATTTCATTTACTATTATTACTCGCATGAACATGTCATTATGAACATACATTTGTCAAAGTCTTGAATACAAAATCAATTCTATTAGTTACAAGATATATCTATCAGGAAAGTGTTAATCCAATTTTATATAGCTTTGAAATATATGTTCATATTCTACAGGTAATTGAATGCATATGACGTTTACAGTTTTTTTTTCAGATGTTGAGGTTCTTTCTTCTTCTCCTCGTTATCTTCGTCGTTTGCAGCGCTCAGTCTTGTAGAGAATGCATTGTCAGTGGACAGCGCTATCGTGGAAATTCCCACTTCAAGTCAAATGATGGATGTCTTCAGTATACGTGCCAATGCTATTGCAATGGTTCGTACTATTGTCCCGCCAATTTAACGAAGGATATCTGTAGAAATCAGGGAGGAAATGAGAATGGCTGTCGAAACTGCGAGGTTGATGGTAGGAGATACGGGCGTGGGCGGTTTCAGTTTGATAGGGGTTGCTTCCGCTTTGATTGCGACTGTAATTGTGACGGCTCATACAACTGCCCTTCGTCAAGGACCAGAAACAAATGCTAATCAATAACGGACAAAGGCTTTGATATTTTTGTCGTAAAAGAAATAAAAGTTTGTGCTCTTCAAGTCAGGTTAATTTGATTAATATATTCGCATATAAAAATCAGTGTATAAGTTCTTTCACTTCTGTAACTGTATTTCGAGATGGATCTAAATTACTGGAAGTTTACTATTGATTGGATATTTGAAAGTTCATCAGAAGATGATCCTGAATAGGGTTTTCTCATATCCTTGTGTAGCGCTCTATGTAAGCGGATCAAATGATCTGATTTTAATTAGATTGTAAATGTTCCTGTCTATTAATCTAAGTTTAAGTTTAGTATTTAGGCGAGAAGAATTAGAGAATGAAAGATACATGTGGAGAAAAACTAATATCTAGCTCTCTCATGTAACTTGAAATTGCCTTTTTCCCAGCACAACTTAAAATCTTTTCCAGAAAATAATTTTTTTAACCAATTTTCTTTTTTCGTTCAATTTCAAAAGAGGAAAATTTTATTTTAAATAATAGAATATCATTGTACAATTTGTTTTAGACTATGCATATATCTATGCACCAGTTTCGTTCATTCTAGGTAATTTTTTTATTCATACATCTTTCATTTTTTGTTTATATAATTCAAGAACAATGTCGAAGAAACGACAATTATATGCTCCAATAATCATGAATTCCGAATCAGTTTTCGGAGTTCAGAGAACCACTAGTATCTTTTGTATAAGAACCATTGATAGGTATCAGACTTGGAAAAAAGGCTAGCTGTTCACCATGCAAAGCGTATGGTTTGAGATGATCTCCATTTGACATAGAGAAACTTTCAGCAATAAAAAGCATAAATGAAATGGATAAAATGAGATCATTATATGTTGAAAATAAATGTCAACCAATTGCTTAAATATTATAATACTCACTCAATTATTGTTCTCTGACAATTGTTAATTATAAATGTCAGTTAATTATAAACAAAAAAAAAAGAAATATAGCTCAGTTCGTGATTATTAACGATTTCGAAATTTCTAAATTATTTTCATAGTTACATTTGAAGTGATATTCAGTCAGGACAAAACATAATTACCCCTTGGTTTTAATATCATATTACTGATATTTGAAAACCTTGCATAACAAATTTTAAAAAGGAAAAAAAAATCAATCCCCGTTCAGTAACTACCTTATAATTATGATTTTACAGTGAAGCTGCTGTGATCAGTCAGATCTATAGGCAATTTTCCAAATTCATTTAAAGTTGACCGTAATTGGCCATCATTAAAATATCATTGGCTATATAAGTTCAGTTAGATGACATTGGAGATATGTGAGGTGATCGAACATTGTTGCTTCCAAGCTGGATCTAGAGGTAGGCATGCGATTTTATATTCGAAAACATTCGTGTAAGCGAAAAAGTATAAAAACTTAAGATATTACATGCAATCGTAATATTGTTGCTTGAATTAAATACAAAATATAAAATGTTATCATGGGATCATTTTTTGTGCTTTAAAACTACATGCATTTATATGGACATGCTTTTTTTTTCTTTTATCTGAAAATTCATCTTTAAGTTAGATTTAATTAAGGATATTGATGCACAAACATCGAAATATCAGGATGCCTCACTCTACTATAGAAGGGCTTTGAATCATTATAATAGGGCAATTTGCGCCATTTTTTCGTTGATTATCGTACTCTGGTTTGTAGAAATGAAGTACCTGGGATTATAGATGTCAGATGTCGGTAGCTTGTATTTTTACTGAAATTTGAGAGTTTTATTTTCTATTCCCGCCAAAAACAGCTGCCAGTTGGGTTCTGTATGAAAATGAAAGTGACTAACCATGCATAAGAAAGTGCCCAATGCATGGTTAATTTGTACGTTGAAATGAGCAAACTAGAAAAACCAACTTAAGATAAGATTATACAAACATTAAAGTTAAATTTCGTTAAAAGTTATAAACGAAGGTTGATCCAAAAGTAATTTCACATCTTCAATAAAATCTTTACCAGTCGACGTAAAACAACTAAATTGTTAATGATGAAAGCTACATTTAATTCAAATCAGAATTTTTTTTTCAATTCCATATGATTTATACTTTTCAAAATATCGGATTTTATACAATTTGCAATGACAATAGTTGCCGCACCTAGATAAGGTCATATGACGGAAACAAGCCGTCATATTTTTAAATGCTTCCCTTCGTTTCATCAAAAATATTTGAGATTCACAAACGTGTTTACAAATTCTCTTTCCTGAAGAAAACTTGGTCCCTATCGTACACTCACTCTTTTCATGATTAATTCCTTTGTAAAAATACTTTGAACAGTAGTACTTAAAATTTCACTTATCGCTCTAACCGTGTTTCTTGACAAAAAGACAATCTATTAAACGTTTCCGTCCACCCTCCTATCTTTTGGTCTTCTTGTCATTTACTGAGCATTTAATGACCTATCACAAACCCAAATCGCTGAAACCATCTTAACAAGTCTTTTATTTACATTATTTCTCCTGTGAGCCTGTGAGTTTGCTAAAGATTTTTCCTTGTAATACAATGCTGATAAAATTGAAATTCAATTTTTAATGACATGCATTTGGTCATATGATCAGACTGTATGAAAAGCAAACTACACGATGTATTTGGAAGATTCCAATTGTAACGTCACATGACGTCATAGATACGTTATATTGCATTTCTAGAGCAAAGTCTAAATAATGCCTATGTTTCTTTTGTAGCACGACTAAAAACGTCAAATATAAATATGAGAAATAATATTATACATCTGTTAAAATTCCTATATAAAGTTGAGAAGGTAAAACAACTATCGTCATAGTTCACGCATAACAAAGCTATACCACGGGGTACAGTTTTTGCTATCTACCCTCGGAAAATTTCCCTGCAATTTTTGCCTCCAATTTTGATTTCCACGATTTATCTATTGACTGATGATATCATAATGACTTCAGTAGCATTGTGACGTCATCAGGATTTCAGATTATTCTTGCAGTATTATCTTACTACAAAAAGTTAAAACCCCAGAAATTATATTATACATCAATATAATAAAACGCTTATCTACTGGTTGTACAATGTAATTAAGTTGGATAGCTCTTTTATCAAACCCTTGACAGGAACTATTCCCCTCAGGTTTGTTTTCCGTCAGGTAATAGTTCCCTGTCGCGGGTTTAATAAAAGAGCTATCCAATTCACAACCAGTGTATAAGTGTATAAAATATCATTTTTAGAGTTTCATTGGCTACATGTTTAACAAAGTTTACAAATAAATATTGATATCAAATTCTCCAAGATGGGATTTTTTATCTTTTTTCTATCTTTTCGAAACATAACGTTGTAAATTTTGATCGATTGCTACTAGTTTTATCGGATGATATACTATAATTGCTTTGATGAAGGGTTGAAAGTTTGAAATTTTAGTTACATTATGAAATTAGCGAGTGGAAGCGTGTGTGATGTAACAGTACTTAAGGAAGCTCTTATCAGTGACAAAAAGTGCTTTTTGAACTTGGAGAAATATACAATGCATATCATAAAAAGGTGTGCATATTTAGTATGATTCATTTTCAATATATGGTACCTGCTTTAATTCTGCAGGAAAATGATCAAAGACAAGAGACTTTGCTATATGTTAGCATATACACTGTTGTTTACTTACACTGGCAGAATAATGGACATAAGGAACTCAATTATGCATTTTTAGTCTAATAAGAATATCCTATTTTAATCTAAAACACATTGTGTAATGACCTGAAAGTAACCATTTTTCTATCTCAATTCAAGGAGTAGATCACACTAATACTATAGAAATAACCTACATTGTACAAATAAAACTCTTAAGTTTGCAAAATCTTAACTTTTGTTAAACAAATTACATTCTGAAAAAAAAAATCAAAACGACATTTGCATGTTTTTTACCACATGATCACGCACGATTACAGGGATTGAGCCTTCTCAATGATACCCGCACAATCTCTCTCGTTACACGCACGACCTCTAACGTTACACAAACCATTACGAATATCACACAGACGATAATACACGATTGTTTTGTCAACATTAACACTGCAGCCACTATGATCAGATACTTTAATTGTTTTTTTTTAATCCATAATTATTGCCATAACTAAAAATAAAATTTGAACAGATCAAAATTTGGATCATTCTCTATAAGGCCGTTTTGCGGCCTACAATGACTTCAAAGTTTTAGATAGTATTTTTCCCCTTAAAAATTGCATGAATCACTAGGGTAATGTTCCAATTTAATGATAAATATTGGTTGGTTAATGATACAATAGTATTTTTAATGATATTGGGTCACAGAGTAAGGTACTATCGGTCCGTATTAGCATAAGAGTAATGGGAAAACTCAAGAGGATGGCTGTTAGATAACTCCTACGTATGTCATAACCACCTTTAACCAACACCAAAATTTGCATCTAAATTTCTTATAGACATAAAAACTGACTACCAAATTATGAATTTTGTTAAAGGTGGTTATGACATCTGGATAAAAACTTTTCACTTAATTTTTACGATATTTGCAGAAAAGCTAACTACTCATAATGAAGGATATCAGATTATGTAGATTATTTCTTTTTATAAACTTTTGGGTAGAGTACAATTTTCTGTTGATTTACTAAGATGTATATCAGCCATGCATATTTACTTTAAAAAAATTTGAACTTTTTACGTAAAAAATCTAAAAATCAAAGTACTGAGAAGACTGGATGTCATAAAATTATAAGTGGAGACGTTTCTTTGCAATGTCTGATAAAAAAAACTTTTTCTATGCTATAATGTGTGAATACATGTATGAGTTATAATGATAGTTTAGCTTATCTATATATGCTACTTCTTTGAATTCCGTCATGAGTACTACATATATTCTTTGTATTTCCTTATGAGTACTGTATATGTTCTAGAAATGATAAAAACCATCTTTGTTAAAGCGGTAAAATGTATTTATTATTTGTGTTATAGACTTTTTTCCTATGGGTACACAAATAATTTTTATATGGACACTTCCGTACGAGTATCATGTGATCCATATTTTGTTAACTGGGTCTTAATATTGAGAGGACTCAATCTATTCATCACACTTCTTTGAAAGCATCTATATAAGTTACGAGAATAGTAGTCCTGTCTTAGAAAATAAACTGGTAAAGAGGAGAGGGATTCATAAATGTAATATGTGATTGATAATTGAATGTTGCTTTTCCCCATATAAGGATTTTTCAACCGAATAAAATGATCATCCACTTAAAGTCAAGTGATTAAACATAGTTGCATTACTCACCAAGGCCTAACGCGGGACGGAACCTTTTTTTTTTAAAGATAATATCCAAAAGACCCATAAAATTTACTTTAAATGCTAAAGACTTCAGTGGGGAACTGTCACTATTCGTGTTAAACACGTTTTGACGCTTCGCTGGGAAAGATGCTGAATTTAACCTACAGGATTCAAGAGTGCGAAAGGAGCATCAAACCTTAGGGTCCATTTTGTACCTGGGATGTTGTAAAACTCTTAAGTCAGTATACTAGTATATACGAAAACTTCTGATATGCATAGTTGAAGGAACTTTTAAAATTCCACTCCATTTTTTATGTTTTGCAGTTAGACAACGGAGGGAGGGGGGGTCTCAACTTTTATACATGTAAATACATAAAGTTTAGATGGAATTTTTAATTGGATATCGTGCAACACGATACTTAGACACCTCATTTCTAACTTGGTTATTTTATGCGTAAAAAAAGTACCACATCTATAAAAATAATATATAATTATAATATGATTATATATGAAGTAATATTTTTTTATTAACTGCAAATCAAACTTTTTCAGCATCATGCAGTGGGAATTTTGTAAAGATTAACATTAAAAATATGCAAAATGTAAGTGCATCGGAATTCTTGCCATAAAAAATATCTTGAACTTTAACTTTAAAAAATCTTCTTATTTATTCCTTAAGCCTGATGTATTTCCGACATAATTAAACAATTTTGAACCATTTACATTTAGAAATATGCATAGAAACTTGATTTAAATAAACCTACCCTCAATTTTTCTTTTACTGACGCCATATTTTTTTTTATCTCTAAATCACGTGACTTTGATGATCGATGTTGAAAAATAACATCAAAATCATGAACTAGAATGATTATAGTTATATAAAATCACATTTTAAAGTAATTTTATCGTATGCCGGAAAATGGCCTTATAGAGAATGATCCTTTATATACCCTTACATGTAGTTTAAAAAAATTGGCAACAGATACTTCACTTATTTAATCTTCATCCAATCTTTAATATGAATTAAAAACTAATAGAAAGTATACGTTTCCTTCAAACTTGATGTTTTTTTTTTCAACTCTTTATAATAACCTTCAATTCAATTTATCATTAGATATATAGGCATACGAAATTAAATACGCAAAGATAGCTGATTGTCTCTTTAGGACATACCTTAATTTTTCAATAAAAAGCATAAAATATTTCTTTCATGGTTAAATTGCCAGTTCATTATCTATATTTGTCAAAGGATTTGTCATTTATAGAGCAAATTATCTTCAAGTCATAATTGGAAAATAAAAATCAAATGTCAGTTAGGGTAAATGCTTACATACACTCGTTTGTCCCTGACACGTAGACTTCATTTTTTTTACATTTACATTTTCGAAAAAAAAAAGCACGCTAGGGTTATATTAGTGTAGACAGAGCAACATTCCCTTGTTCTTTTAAACTTTAATTTATAATATAACATGTGATGTTTGAATCAATTTATATACACTGAATATTACTACTTTTATTTATTAATTTTTTTAAATCATGGCTGCTAATTAATGCTGTTTTGTTCAGAGATACACTAAAACATGGACACTGCAATTCTAAATATTTATATATTATTGAAAGGTAACTATTTTTATTCGCAACTCCTTTTTACCACAAAATTTAACGACTTTCACAAATTTTTCATTACGTAAATCTGAATCCGACACTTATTTTGGAGTTCCCAAAGCAAACCATTGACATATGGAAGGCGAAAGATTCATTAAATGTGTTCAGTGCTCACAATTACCTCTGCTTAAAGAATGTATTCTGTTTGAAATGATAATTGATATTAATGATAAGTTTTGACCAAACAAACATTTTTGTGGATTGTCAAGTTCTTTTATTCAAATAAAAGGGGTAGAGCGTTGACAGGGCAACATGTATCTGATAGCTGATGAATGACTTCAGAGGAATTTGTTCCTTTTAAAGTCGAACTTTTAAACTTTTATCGCCATTTGTCACTACATGTAACTTCCATCAATTCGGGTCAGACTCCTACGTTTTCTTCTGCAGGGTAAGTCCTTAGAGATTCAAAGGGCACTTGATTATTCCATTGCATCTGCATTCACAAGTGTATTGAGTGCACCCGAGGTAGAAACTAAACCTCTCATTAACTCGATATCGTTTCCCATAGCCATAGCAATCCGTACAGACTGCACAGTGCAGGCGACGACCGCAAGAAAGACAGGAAGAAATAATAACTTCATCTACAAAATTGAAGTTAATAAGTAAATAAAGACAAACATCTTACAATATCAACTTTTAAAATAGGAACAGTATAGATTTTACACGTAATTGACATACAGAATATCGCAAAAATTCAATTACACATGCATATTGATGCACGTTTTGGGCTTTATTGTTCTTAAAATTCATTGATGTCAAAATATTATGAAATTGGCTTAAATACGAGTTGAGTATACATGTATGAATGTAATGATCAAACAAGAATATGGTATGTAAAAAGAACTTTTCTGGAAAATTGATACATTTCTAAACAGAAAAACACCCAAAAGGGCTTATTTTCGGGGGAATTTTCCATTAGAAAGCTGTGAACACATATAGTTTCCCGTCACTTCCATTTTAAGCTATATAGTGTCGTAAAATCCTTTTAAAAACCACGCTTAATATATTTGTCAGCGATGCATATGCTCCATATCATCCAGGGTTCTATGCAAGGGGTTTTACCTTGGCGGCCCGCCATGGTTAAATTCATGTGCGCCATGGTTAAAAGAGCTGAGCCATGGTTAAAATGGGCATCCGCCATGATTAAATTTTATCGCATTTCAGTCCTGACACCTACTGTTTGAAATGACTTGAGTAGTTAATTGTGTTTATACTACGACTGAAGTGCACCTGGCATGCAACGAAGGAAAACGGACTGTGCTAAACAAACACGTCGTTAATCAGCGACTTTGCTGTGAAATGTGACAATCAATGGAGAGTCAATCAGATGATCAATATATTGAGGGTTAATTATCCTGTACGCATGTAAATAATTTTGTAGAACTTCAGCATGTTCACTACATTATTAGATTTATAACGGGTTTATAAAAGATTACTGTACCGGTACGGTATAACGAGCACAATAATCGTCATGCTTGCGATTCAAGTTTCTGTGCCAGAAAAAAAATACTCTGTAGAATTCTTATATTCATCTGTATTTAATCAATTTTCCATGCTCTGTTTTTTTTTTTAGCTTTAACTTTATTATCTGCAAAGGACCTGCGTCTCAATCTTCTTAGTTTAAAATTTAGAGTTACTTCCCGTTGTTATTAAACGTCGCGTGACGCTATTTTTAGCTCTGACCACGTATGGTAGTAAACAAAACTGGGTGATTGTTGCAATATCTAGAAAAATAAAACGTTTAGAAAAAAGTACACTGGTCCAAATGTTCGTAAACTTGTGTGTTAACTTAAAAAAAAAACAACTTTTTTTGTAAGTTCCTTCAGAAGGTTACTACCGTTTTGGACAAATTTTGGTACATTTGTGAAGTAAGATACAGAATAAATCCTTTTTCAATCTAATAATTTTTTTAACTTTAAAGGGTTTTAGTTATTTCATTGTTTTGTGTTGCAAGATATGGATAAGTTTAAAAATTGAAGATTTGGAAGTGTAAGATGCATTAGTGTTTTTGGCTACATTTCGTCTTTGAGTAACTTCCTCCATGGATAAATTTTCAAATGTGGAGAACTCTGATCACCTGTAAAGTGTGCACTAGAAAAACTATTTTGAATGTTCTTACGACACGGAATTCTTTTGATTCAGATGGAATTAGTTTAAATTTCCTACATCACTTCTATTTTATACAATATTTATATTTGCAAATGTTTTCCTTTATATAACACTACTGAACGAAATGCGTATCTATAACTGTATAATTACTGGTACGGAGTCAAGAGATCATAGATGTGCGTATGGATAAACGTTTGACGTAATTACTCAGTGACGTCATAAAGGGTCGACGCGCGTTCAGTGGATTACAACATGTCGTTTGTTTTGAAAATAATGCATTTCACACGTTTAAAGTTACAATCAGGCAAATATAAAGTTACAAATACAAATATAACTGATAAGGTATCATTTTAAAACATCTATCGGGCTGGTACGAGATCAAATTCATCATAAAGCCCTTCAGACTTACGGAATTTAATCTCGTGACCAACCCTTATTTATATTTCGATATATGTTTTAAAATGATATCTTATTTCTTAAATAAAAGATAAAGTGCAACATTTGCATCAAAAATACATTTGTCGAATTGTTGATAGGTTATAATGTTTATTAAAGCAGTATTTTTGCATGACTTATCTTTAAGTTTGAAATCATAAACATGTACGATCACAATCCATCAACGAATTTCGCTTCCTAAGAACGAGTGCATTGATGGGCAATTGAAAAATTGACATAAAAATTATTCATAAATAATTCGATCAACATATGGTGTTTTTTTGTGTAATATAGATAACATTTTTTTGGAAAAGAAAGAAATGGAATGATATTTTTCTGAGAAGAAAATGCAATGCACCTACAGGTGTAAATGATTTAACATTTAAAAAAAGATTGAATAATTCATTAAAAAAAAAAATAAAATATACATTTTTATATTTCTTTAAATTACTACAGAGTGTAAACAATTATTTGTATTTCACTTACTGAAAAATCATTCATTCAAAATATTTGACTGATGAGTATTAATTTCGATTAATAGAATATTTGCAGAAACCTGTGACTTTATAGCCTTTAAAATGTGTGTGTGTTTTTATGCCTCTGTAAACAAAGTTTCGGGGGTATATAGTTTTTGTCGTGTCCGTCTATCTGTCTGTCTCTCTGTCTCTCTGTTTGTCTGTTTGTCCGCAAAAACTTTAACCTTGCCCATAACTTTTGGCGACTTTCATATTTCATATGTGTATTCCTTGTGACAAGACCTTTCATTGGATACCACCAAATTTGACCTTTTGACCTTGACCTTGGAGTTTGACCCACTTTTACATGAAAATTTTAGAATTTTATTTTGGCCATATCTTTTGACCAATAGGCACCAGAACATTTATACTTCACATATATAATGTTTGTTAAAAGACCTTTCACAGGATACCAACAACTTTGACCATTTGACCTTGACCTGTATATTTCCTTACTTGTGAAAAACTTTAACATTGGCCATAACTTTTGAACGGTAAGGGATAGGACTTTCATACTTCATACATGTAATCTTTGTGAAAAAACCCTTAATTGGATACCAAGAACTTTGACCCTTTGACTTTGACCTTTGAGATTGACCTACTTTAAAAAAGCAAACCTTGACCATAACTTTTAAAGAGTTTGGACTAGTGCTTTCATACTTTACATATTTGATTCTTATGACAAGACCTTTCATTTGATAACAATAACCCTTTGACCTTGACCTTGGAGTTTGACCTACTTTTTAAGAAATTGAACGTTGACCATAACTTCAGAATGGTTAGGGCTAGGGCTTTCATGCTCTACATAGGCATTTTATGTGGCAAGACTTTTCATTTGATACTAATTACATTGACCCTTTGACCTTGACCTTGGAGATTTTTGTACTTATTAAAAAACTTTAGCATTATCTTACTTTCAAATTTCACAATTGTTTTCCAGTGAGAATACCCTACTTTTGGTACCAATTAATTAAATTTGCATTTAAGAAAAGCTTAATCTTTTCTATGTTGCCATACGGGGGCATCAGTGTTTTACATACACATCTTGTTTTCAATAGCTTTAATGATATTTTAATTTTTACCAAATTTTATTTAATTTATCAATGATTACAAGGAACATAATATAGCAAAAAAGACAAGCATAATAACCTTACCGGAAATCAAGGTTTTACTTGACATATACATACCTTTATTACAAGGTCCAGCAAAAGAATAATTGTAAAATATTTGGGGCTCTTTTATAGTTAGCAATTTTCATCTAATATGTATACTATTTGTTCGTAATTACTGTACATAATTGTATATGTAGAAATTTCCCAACATTCATTTCAAATATATCTCTCAAAATTATCTTATTATAAACATAATTGAAAAAAAAATGCATGAATTAACTTAATTTCTCTGTGAATAGGTTAACTTTTGCTTTTTCCACATAGAACCTCTTGGACAAACTCAACCTAAATTGTACATGAAAATGGATAGGAAAGCAATGACTGACAAGGCTCTTCCCGTCTCTTTCTCTCTCTTTCCACCATCTTTTCGCTTCTTTTTTTTTTAAATTACTTTGTGTTGAGGACTTCCTCTGAGAATTTTTTTCTGTAGCTTTCTTTTCCTACATTATCAGCTAGCTGTCGCCCGCGTGGCGCAGTGGTTAGAGCGTCTGTTCTAGAGTCGCGAAGTAAGGAGTCAATCCTTACGTCGCGGGTTCGAATCCCACTGTGGAGACCGGTCCTTAGGGTGAGACTGTATAAACCGAGTCCCCGTGTCGCAGTAGGTGCTGGCACGAAAAGGATCCCTCACTGCTCAAATGCCCTGAAACCGGTCACGGTATCCTAGTGGTACAGCGTTCGCTTCGTGATCGGGAGGCCCGGGTTCGATTCTCGTTCGCGGCGCCGCGTCATACCTAAGACGTAAACAAATGTAGTGACTTTTCCTTCACCAAGCGCTCGGCACTAGAAGTGAAAGTCACGGGTCTTTCGGATATGACCTTAAAAACGTAGGTCCCGTGTCACGGTAGGCGTTGGCACGATAAAGAACCCTCACTGCTCAATGGCACTGAGTGCTGAGTATAGGTCTAAATTTGAAGCCCTTCACCGGCATACGGTGACGTCTCCATAATGAGTGAAAAATTCTCGAGAGGGACGTTAAACAATATACAATCAATCAATCAAAGGCCCTGAGTGCCGAGCATAGGACAAAATTTGTAGCCCTCCACCGGCAAGTTGTGGCGTCTCCATATGAGTTGAAAATTCTCGAGAGGGACGTTAAACAATATGCAGTCAATCAACTATCAGCTAGCTTGCATATCATATGAAGTCTCTTTTCTAGTGTT
>PRKT01000283.1:443683-456330 GCA_003671525.1 Saccostrea glomerata
TTAACTTAATTTCTCTGTGAATAGGTTAACTTTTGCTTTTTCCACATAGAACCTCTTGGACAAACTCAACCTAAATTGTACATGAAAATGGATAGGAAAGCAATGACTGACAAGGCTCTTCCCGTCTCTTTCTCTCTCTTTCCACCATCTTTTCGCTTCTTTTTTTTTTAAATTACTTTGTGTTGAGGACTTCCTCTGAGAATATTTTTCTGTAGCTTTTTTTTCCTACATTATCAGCTAGCTGTCGCCCGCGTGGCGCAGTGGTTAGAGCGTCTGTTCTAGAGTCGCGAAGTAAGGAGTCAATCCTTACGTCGCGGGTTCGAATCCCACTGTGGAGACCGGTCCTTAGGGTTAGACTGTATAAACCGAGTCCCCGTGTCGCAGTAGGTGCTGGCACGAAAAGGATCCCTCACTGCTCAAATGCCCTGAAACCGGTCACGGTATCCTAGTGGTACAGCGTTCGCTTCGTGATCGGGAGGCCCGGGTTCGATTCTCGTTCGCGGCGCCGCGTCATACCTAAGACGTAAACAAATGTAGTGACTTTTCCTTCACCAAGCGCTCGGCACTAGAAGTGAAAGTCACGGGTCTTTCGGATATGACCTTAAAAACTTAGGTCCCGTGTCACGGTAGGCGCTGGCACGATAAAGAACCCTAACTGCTCAATGGCCCTGAGTGCTGAGTATAGGTCTAAATTTGAAGCCCTTCACCGGCATACGGTGACGTCTCCATAATGAGTGAAAAATTCTCGAGAGGGACGTTAAACAATATACAATCAATCAATCAAAGGCCCTGAGTGCCGAGCATAGGACAAAATTTGTAGCCCTCCACCGGCAAGTTGTGGCGTCTCCATATGAGTTGAAAATTCTCGAGAGGGACGTTAAACAATATGCAGTCAATCAACTATCAGCTAGCTTGCATATCATATGAAGTCTCTTTTCTAGTGTTAAAAGCGATATACTATAACTACATGTACAATTTAAAACATACTTTAAAAAGAGATCATTTATAGACAACGTTACTTCGAACTCTTTAATAAAAAATTTCTTCTTATTGTGTGGTTTTATTTCGTGTTCATTTTTGTATAAAACATGCATAATAAACCTTTTTCTTTGCAAAAATGAAAGCTTTTTTGTTCGAAAAAGAAGTACATATATGTAATATTAATGATTATTTTTGACAAATACAAATTTGATTGCTGATTGCAAAGTTAATTTATTAAAACGGCAAGAAAATGTAGCTTTTACAGAAAATAAATTGAATCAGTTGTGTCTGTTCACTGCTAAAGGGCAGCAGAAGGATTCGTGTCGTTTGCAGACGTTGCAATATCGCAAATGCTTCACAAATGGATCCACGCTTGCCATTAACTTCGACCGTCAATCCCCTGACTCCTTCGTTTTCTTCCGCAGGGTATTTTCTTAGTTAGATTTTTGGGACAGTAAATTATCCCATTGCATCTGCATTCACAAGTGTATCGAGTACATCCAAGGTCAAACGAGTAAGTTTCATCTACTCGGTATCGCTTTCCTCTGCTGTAGCAATCCCTACAAGACTGGACAGTGCAAAAGAGAAACACAAGGAAGACAGGGAGAAACAACAGCTTCATCTAAATAAGTTTTAAATAGGTAACTAAATATATATATAATTGCAATATCATCTTGCGAAAAAAGGAACAATATAGAATGTACATGTATTTGACATATAATGCAAGTTTCAATTACATTTTCTTAATTATGTACGGTTTTGGTTTTATTTGGCCTTAAAATTCATTGTTTTTAAAAATATTTATGAAATTCGCTTACATATGAATATATAAATGTGATTATAAGCAAAAATATGGCATGTTAAAAGATCTATTCTGGAATAATGGCACGTTTCTGGGCTTTAAAGAGAAAAAAGGCTTATTTCAGGGGTACTGTTTTATTTGGAGAGCAATGACCACTTACAAGCACCGCCCATATCAATTTTAAGATATGTTGAATTGTTAATATTTTTGTAAAAAGAATTACATTTTAATATGTTTTAGGCGATGCATATGCTCTATGATATTATCTTTAAGAAATTTTAAATAAAAATTGCTGTTTTATATAACTCATACAGAAAATATGGAAAAATACACACAACTTCGTGACAAAATAATGTGCATGAGAATATTAATTATTTGTTAATTCTTACGACAAGCATGAAATTTTTTTGATTCGGAGAGTGTGAGATTGAATATATTACTTCACTTTCATGTATCAAGAAAAAATAAAAGAACCACATTAGCATTAAAACTGTACATTCGGCGAATTATCAAATCGGTTTTTGTGTAGCCTGCAGAGTATATCGGTAGTAAGGGATCACTTTCCCCGGCATCTGTCTGTTTGTCTGTTCGTCTGTCATCACACATTGTATCTCAAAAACTGTAAGAAATTTGGACCTGATATTTTGCAAAAAGGTATCCATTGCTTGGTACTATGACATTTGTACATTACCATGGTCATCGACCTCCTTCATCTTGTCCTTTATCCTACTTAACTAAAAAGTTAACAGTGCCAATACACGGCATATTTTTGACATTTAAGGGGTAATTCTATGCTATTTAGCATGTACACTGATTTTCATAAAACGATATGTAAAACATCAGCGTTACAATTCAATTGGCTTTATCCTTAGAGCTACTTTACATATAATACCCAAGACAATGTAATGTAAGTGAAGACTTTAGAATTTTGAGTGGGATGTGTTGATAATTAGTATCTATAAATGTTTATAAGCTCATAACACTGTTCTTTAAAACTGCATGATATTCGATAAGCATACAAACTGATATCTAAATATTATGAAAATACATCTGAATTGGGACCCCACAACGGATCGTGTAAAGTGACAATTGGAATAGACCTTGATTCGCAAAAGACCTAAAATGAATCCAGTAACGTTAGGTTTATGAAAACAGGAATTAAAACTTGTAATGTGACAAATAATTTTTCCTAATGATTTCAAATTATTTATTCATTTGAGGGTTGGGAATCATTTTTTTTTTAAATGACAGATTCAGTCTTTGTTTTAAACTATGTGTGGATGTCAGGATTTTTATAAGTGCATTTATGAACTACCCTGATAGTTATTTTTGCATGAAATACTGTATATGCTAGTGGCGTATAAATAGCTGACCACTCTTAGATTACATAATATCTTCAGAATGTTAGATATCAGGGAAAGCAGTTTACATAATATGTACAATAATTATAATAATTCAAAAATGATTCCTGAATGATTCCTGAATGCATGGCGAGTTTTTGCCTCTGGCAACATTTTAAAAGATTGAATAATTGATTAAAAAAAGAAAATATACCTTTTTATAATTCTTTCACTCAACAATTACATATGTATTTGCATAAATAAACATACCGGTATTGAAATATCCAAAGGATTTGGTTTTTTTTTCTAATTAAAAAATTACGATTAAAATATTTTTTGTCAAAAAAATATTACGTCATAGGGGGATAGAACTGTCTTCAGATAATTTTAAAAATTCTTTGATAATATTTATACTTTTACCATTTATAAATGATTACTAGAAACATAAGATAAAGAAAAAAAGACAAGAATAATAACCTTACAGGAAATTTAGTCTTCACTTGACAAGTACATACCTTTATTACAAGGTTCCATAATGAATGAATGAGAAATATTTGGTCATTTTTTATTATAGCAAACCATTTACATGAAATATTCATACCATAAGTTTATTATAACTATTTGTCAAAAAATAAAAGCATAATTATGTAGAAAAAAAATCCCACCATTCATTTCAAATAAATCACGCAAAATTACCTCATAAATATACTTATATGTAATTGAAAAATTGCATTGATTCGTGTAATTTTTCTCTAATTAGGATTACTTATGCTTTACCGCATCATTCCTGACAAAATTATTACCAAAACATCACCAAAAAGTGGTTTTATTCGTTCATTGACCTCTCTGACAAACTCAACCTTACTTGTACATGAAAATGGTTAGGATAGCAACAACTGATAAGTCCCAAATATTTGCAAGCTAAGCAATAAATTTCAAGCCTCTTCCATTCTCTCTTTCCACTTTGTCCTCGCTTCTTTTTTAACCTTTCACGGTGTGTTTAAGACTTCCTCTGAAAACATTTTTTTTTTCAATAGCTTTCCTTCCCTACATAATATTGCATATCATACCTTGTACGATGTCCCTTTTTAGGTGTTAAGAGCGATATAAATCACTATTACGAAATTGAATATCATTAAAAAGACCTCGTAAAGAGGCAATTTTATGATGCATAATTTCGTTAAGGCATGTCTTTGTACAAACACAAAAAGGAAAGATAAATATAAACTCAACTTGATTTTTTTTTGTCGTATTAAGTATTTTTTTAATCATGATTCAATCTGAACAAAAATATTACATGTTTCATACCTTCCATTTCCCACTGTAGCTATTGGTAAATTGGAATTAATTTTATTTTATGTGCCGAAATTAAATTTCATCTCATAAAAGTAGGTAGGCGTAGGGGATGTTATGATGTTAACATAATAATAAGGCAGAAGGCGGACTTGTCTAGTAAAATATTTTACGAAGTAGTAAAAATTGGAAGTCATACGTCCGTCGAACCAGTGCTCACAAATATTTATTTCGAACCCTCTAGCATACATGTATAACCCCTCCCCTCCCCCCCACTACACACACATTACCTGAAAAAATATCTAATGTACTTGAAAAAGGATTTATAAAAATGTGTAAGTTTTTTTAATGATGCAAATTTCTTAGACTTGTCCATTTCTTGCCCATTTGATCAATTTATACCAGTCATTATATATTTGATTCAGGTTTCATTAACATCTTTCTTTTTCATAAGATTAAGATTATTCGCTAACTGTAGGTCCCACAAATCTTCAGTGTCGAGTTGCCTTTCATCTCTCTCTCTCTCTCTCTCTCTCTCTCTCTCTCTCCAAAATATCAATATCGACCCAGGCAAAGTTTAAAATATAGTTAAACTCCGGCTGATTTTTTAATGTCATGATATTGCCGCATACAAATTGTTTTTTTATTTTATTTCTAATTAATCTTAATTACTGATAAAAAGTTAAGAAAATATACTATGAACTGTTTTTTATTTGATTTAATAATCAAACAAATTCCTCACTTCACTGTCCCACACCCACACTAACACTACTTAACAAAAAATATTAGGAACCAGTTATTTTCACAAAACTAGATGTAATGTACCCCTTCTCGTATATTTATTTTTGCTTAAATCTTTAAAAAGTGTGTGCCTTTCCCCGGTTCGTTTTCACATCATTCTTCTTTTTCATTAATCGTTAATTTTATCTTCCGTCGGTATATTTCAACAACAAAAATTAATCTAAGAAGAGGTTGAAGGATTGTAGATTGTATATTTATATTACGTATGTGTTGGTGTTGAATTTCTCAAATTCGAATTGTGTTGAAGAGTCTACCTGTCGCCGTAATGTTGCGTAAATAACTTTCAGTGAAATCAGGCGAGTGGTTTTCTGTATAATGCTGCAGTGACACTATTGTCTTCTTTACCCGCTACGGTACACACTCGGATCGCCTCAGGCGATTTCTTCTACACACAGGTGCTTCACAGAGTTTCCGATTGTATGTTGAATGATTATGTAATTCGGCTGGATACCAGCTAAACGACTTGAATAATTTTGGACGAATAAAAAGCGCAGTGTTACTGTAAAATCATGATACTGGTTTCGATACCGAACAAAGCTATGAAACGTCCATTTATCAAGTTAATTAAATTTATACATTTTTGTTAACAGATAAAAAAAGAGTACGAACTTAAACACGACAGTATTGTGTGACGTTTTGTTTCAGGAGTATGCACAGACAAATGATGATAATTATATAAAATGTCATAGTTTTAAATATATTTGAATTCAAATAACACCTTCAGGTGGGGATCCAGAAAATCCAGATTCGAAAATCAGCTAAAAGATGTACATCGTTTTAAATGAATGATGCGGGCAGTTTCTAAATCAATGAATGTCAAAGGATCAATGATCGATGCAGGCCCGTAGCCCCCCCCCCTCCACCTGCCCAATAAATAAAATAAAAAGTCTTCTTTTTTTAATTTAAATCTCTCGTCTGTCTTTTTTTTTCTTCTTGCAAATGCTTGGATTCGAGTATGTTTGACTGCACAAAATCAAATTTGGGTGGCCTCCACAAAATTAAATTTTTTTACATGATATGAAATCTATAACAAACGGTTTTCCTCAAAAGGGGACACCCATAGGCTCACCACCCGCTATGAGTTTATTAAGATATTTCAAACTAATTTGAATTAAAATTGAATAAAACACATCTAACCTAAAAGTTTAATTCTTTTAAATTAAATCAAATTTAATTCTTTAATTAATATTAAAGAAAGTCAGGGAGTTAATGTTAATTAATAAGAAATATTTTAAACTGCATGACTTGTCATATAATAAGAATGTTTTATTATAAATAGGAAAAGACCTCTGTAAAATTAATTTCATATCTAACTACTAAACGGAAATTTTTATTTTTTTTTAATTGCTTATCTTTTTGACGGTTTTGACATTTTATCCCTTCTCTTGAAAATATTTTTTTACAAATAAATTTTCTATAAATCGATCAACGAAGCTTTTATTTAATCTTTTTTTTTCTGGATATAGTTAAAAATTATATGAAAAAACAAATAAATAAAATAATAATCTATGTTGAAATTAAAAACAAATCAATTTCACACCTCTGCAGCCTCCCCGAGAGCGAGAACAATGGGGACAGTAATTATCAGTAAATGTCAGCACTTGTCTAAGTTTTTCAGCAGGGACAGTAATCGGGTCAGTAATTGTCTAAGTTTTTCAGCACCGACAAAGATTGTCAGCACTTTTCTAAGTTTATCAGCACTGGCAGTAAAAAGGTCAGTAATTGTCTAAGTTTTACAGTAACGACAGCACATTGTCAGTAATTTTCTAAGTTTGTCAGTAAAAAATGGGAATGTCAGTACGTTTTTGACTTAGTAGTGCTACCCTGATAGTTATTTTTGCATGAAATACTGTATATGCTAGTGGCGTATAAGTAGCTGACCACTCTAAGATTACATAATATCTTCAGAATGTTAGATATCAGGGAAAGCAGTTTACATAATATGTACAATAATTATAATAATTCAAAAATGATTCCTGAATGATTCCTAAATGCATGGCGAGTTTTTGCCTCTGGCAACATTTTAAAAGATTGAATAATTGATTAAAAAAAGAAAATATACCTTTTTATAATTCTTTCACTCAACAATTACATATGTATTTGCATAAATAAACATACCGGTATTGAAATATCCAAAGGATTTGGTTTTTTTTTCTAATTAAAAAATTACGATTAAAATATTTTTTGTCAAAAAAATATTACGTCATAGGGGGATAGAACTGTCTTCAGATAATTTTAAAAATTCTTTGATAATATTTATACTTTTACCATTTATAAATGATTACTAGAAACATAAGATAAAGAAAAAAAGACAAGAATAATAACCTTACAGGAAATTTAGTCTTCACTTGACAAGTACATACCTTTATTACAAGGTTCCATAATGAATGAATGAGAAATATTTGGTCATTTTTTATTATAGCAAACCATTTACATGAAATATTCATACCATAAGTTTATTATAACTATTTGTCAAAAAATAAAAGCATAATTATGTAGAAAAAAAATCCCACCATTCATTTCAAATAAATCACGCAAAATTACCTCATAAATAAAGTTATATGTAATTGAAAAATTGCATTGATTCGTGTAATTTTTCTCTAATTAGGATTACTTATACTTTATCGCATCATTTCTGACAAAATTATTACCAAAACATCACCAAAAAGTGGTTTTATTCGTTCATTGACCTCTCTGACAAACTCAACCTTACTTGTACATGAAAATGGTTAAGATAGCAACAACTGATAAGTCCCAAATATTTGCAAGCTAAGCAATAAATTTTAAGCCTCTTCCATTCTCTCTTTCCACTTTGTCCTCGCTTCTTTTTTAACCTTTCACGGTGTGTTTAAGACTTCCTCTGAAAACATTTTTTTTTTCAATAGCTTTCCTTCCCTACATAATATTGCATATCATACCTTGTACGATGTCCCTTTTTAGGTGTTAAGAGCGATATAAATCACTATTACGAAATTGAATATCATTAAAAAGACCTCGTAAAGAGGCAATTTTATGATGCATAATTTCGTTAAGGCATGTCTTTGTACAAACACAAAAAGGAAAGATAAATATAAACTCAACTTGATTTTTTTTTGTCATGGAAAAAAGATAATTGCTGAAAGGAGGTGTGGATGAAAGACGCTTCTCGCTACATGCCGCTGAATAGACTCTTTCTACAAATTTATATCTGTGTTTGTAAGGGTTGGGGATTGGATTCCATCTACATCTTTCGGCTATTATATCTTTTAAATCAAATAACTTTAAATTGAATAGCTCTTTCTGTATACTCGTGCATTCGTATTTCCTACGGATGTTAACGAATATTCGAAGACTCGACCATCTTTTGTTTATAAATGTATGTCAACTTTCCACTAAAATTTATTTTAGTCTGTTATTTGTAAAAATGTGTTATTCAGATTGAACCTAATTCTTTTCTTAATTCACCTGCAGTGTTTCGAACTAATGTAGCCATTACACTCGCACGCAATTTTTGCATAAACTTCTTTTCATAATATACAGTTACAAGATTTTTTCACTCATTAATATGATATGCCACCACCTGCTGTTGGCGAGCTTCAAATTTTGTCCTTAACTCAGAACGTATAGCTATAAAGCAATAAGGGACCTTTTTAGTGCTACATGTAGCACTTACTTCGACACAAGACCACTGTGCACAGTGAACATCCATAATACCGGTCTCCAAGTCCCACGGTTGAGGTCTCGTCCGAGAAACACGGACAAAAAAGAAAGTATTTCATTCTCCCCTGAAGTAATTATTTAAAGTTAATCTTTTTTAAACATATACATGTACCTATAAATGTGTATCCTTCTAATCATATACATACATGACATACAACACGAAGATATTAGTACAAAAACTATGTACAATATAAAATGCCTTTCAATTTCATTGAATAAATGTTGATTGCTGAAAAAGAAAAACACGTCCGAGTTTGTTCTTCATGAGTTATACAAATAAGCGATAAATTTAATTTTTCGAAGGTGATTTCACGCAATATCAACAAAGGATTATTTTTTGTGTGACCTAACATTTTTTTTTTTATTTTTGAATTTTGATATCTTTTAGAAGAAAAAGACTTCGGTGATATAATTTGACAAAAGCTGAAACAATTTGTGGACAACTATTTTTCAACAAGAAAAACGAATATATTTTTTAAGCGATTAGTTAAAAGTCGAACTTTTATCGCAATTGACTGCCTAAAAGGAATCGCCCTTGCCAGTATATTTAACTTCCATCAATCCTGGTCTGATTCCTATTTCTTCCGCAGGGTATGTTCTTAGTGAGATTCTAAGGGCAGTAGATCATTTCATTACATTTTCGTTCACAAGTGTATCGAGTGCACGAGAGGTCGAACATAAACCTTCCATTTTCTCAATATCGTTTCCCACTGTCAAAGTAACCTTACAGGACTGTACAGTGCAAGCGACGACAGGAAGAAATAATGACTTCATCCACAAAAGTTAATAATTAAATAAAGAAATTTATGTATTTTTACAATATCAACTTTCAAAAGAGGAACAGTATACATTTTGCACGTAATTGTCATACATAATATCCCGAGAATTCAATTACACATGCATATTGATGTACGTTGTGGGCTTTATTGTTCCTTAAAATTCATTGAATTCGAAATATCATGCAATTGGCCTAAATACGAATTGAGTATATGAATGTAATGGATTGAAGAAGAATATGGTATGCAAAAAGAATTTTTTTTGTAAACTTGGTACATTTCTAAGCTTAAATCAGGAAAAACCGAAAGGGGCTTATATTTGGGGCAATTTTTCTTTAAGAAAGCATTGAACACATATAGCTTCCCGTCACCTCCCTTTTAAAATGTATGTCGCGTAAAATCCTTTTAAAAATCAAACTTAATATATTTGTCGGCGATGCATATGCTCTATATCATCTTAAAATTTGCATTAGAAAAACTATTTTGAATGTTCTTACGACATGGAATTCCTTTGATTCAGATGGGATCAGTTTAAATTTCCTACATCACTTCTATTTTTGACAAGTTATATTTAGAGTACGAGTTTCTACTGTATCAGAGATATAGGGCGGGGCTTAAGGCGAGAGCGACAGCTTGTGACACGACCCCTAAATGAAGTTTGTGTTTTAAAATGCTCCCTTGATAGAACAAACCAATCAGGTTACGGTATTTCACTGTTCAGCCAATCAGATTACTTCATTGTTGAATATATGAATAAAAGTTGAGAGAGCGCGCAAACTGTAGTATTGCGATGGAACATGTGAACGCGTTTGGGGAATTTGAGCTGGACAGCGATTTTGATTTATTAGACTTGTCGTGTTTAGATGAATTTCTAATCAACGAAATCGATGATATAACATTATCTCAAGTTTTTGAGACGAGAGAAAATGTAAATACAAAAAAACAACACCAAATGGGCGATGAACCTATTTGAGAAATGGCGGGCCAGTCGAGGTGCGGACATTCCCGAGCTTAACCACGTGACTACAGAACAGATGAATTTCTGGTTTTTCACGATTCGTAATGGAAGCCCGTAAGAAAGATGGTACAGAATACCCACCCCGATCCATCTACTTGATTTTGTGTGGACTGTTGCGATTTTTGAAGGACAACGGAGTACACGACAAGAATTTCCTCGATGAGTCTAACGGAGAATTTGCAGAATTCCGGAAATTAGTTTACGCAAGGATGAAATCCCTTATCGACAAAGGACTGGGGTGTGATGTAAAGCAGGCGGACCCTATTCTCCCCCAAGATGAAGAAACGCTGTGGCTAAAGAGCGTGTTTGGAAGGGAAACCTCAGAGCAGTTGCAACATACCGTATTTTTTATGCATGTAAACTCTTTGGATTACAAGGATACGATGAACACCACAGTCTACAGTGCGAGCAGTTCAAAATCGGAGAGAACGGTGCTGGACGATACATCCACTTTGCTGGGAGGGCCACAAAAACCTATAAAGGCGGCTTAGAATATCTGAATGTGCAGTCAAAAAACCTGAATCATCATTCTCCCCCTGGTAAGTACATGTACTGTATTTATTTACTGTATGTGTATTTGTATTTGAGACGTAATTATTTTTGGTTAAGATGAATGCAAATTAAATTACTTGATATAATTTAGGCCGAGTGTAATATTTGCAGTTGTAACTGTTAGTTGAACCCCCCCCCCCCTTTAGACCCAAACATACAAATAAATGTACATACTGTAGTTAACTCCGTTTTATTTGTTGAAGGTGAGCGCTGTATGGTTGACTACTTTGAGCTGTATTTAGAGTCTCTTGGGAATACGGGTGCATTCTACAGACATCCATTACCTCCCACAGACGAAGTTCAGATACGTTTCGGTCAGCATTTGGTTGGAGTAAATAAGCTGAAATCATTTATAAAAACAATCGCTGAAAAGGGTGGACTGAAAGGAAATTTTAGTAACCATAGTGGTAAACGTACTTGCGCCACGCAGTTGTACATGAGTGGAATTTCGGAGCAAGAAATCATGCTACGCACGGGGCATAGATCCGAGAAAAGTGTAAGAAAGTACAAGCGAAGTAGTGAAGAAATTGATGTTGCAGTGTCAAAAGTTTTGGATCCACCCCATAATCAGTCCGTATGTGTAAAATCTGGAAATGATGTTGAGCCCCCAAGAAAGAAAATGAAATGTGAAAGTGCCTCAGAGGAATATCGTTCGAGGAAATTCCGTGTTCTGGAAGATCTTACCAATTCAAACAATAAGGCAGCTTTTGCTAATTGTAGATTTAATTTTAGCATTGGTAATTAACAGTGTAATTACAGATTTTTACAGTGTAATTTTTTTTACATTGTTAAAAAAATGTTTGAAAAATTGATGTTGCTTCAGATTCTGTTTTTAAAAGAAATGTTTGAAAAACTGATGTTGCTTCAGATTTGTTAAAAAAAATGTTTGAAAAATTGATGTTGCTTCAGATTCTGTAAAAAAAAATGTTTGAAAAATTGATGTTGCTTCAGATTCTGCTGAATTTCATGCCAGATAGCATTAAACATTTTAAAATTTACTCAGGACTCTTTCTTTGAGGATGTTGGCGGTATCCAAACATTGTTCGTGCTGTATCCGGGATATTTTGCAGATACAGTACACTTTTGTCCTCATTTGCATAAAACACGCCCCTCAAAAATGTTCTGTATCACAGTTACAGCACAGTCAATAACTTTTCAAGTAATAACTTTTCAAAAAAAGCTTGCCTGACTAATGCAATCAATATCTATAGAACCTATAATCATGATAAGTTATGTATATAAACGTTTACATTGGGTGAGGGGTAATTATTTCATTAGAGTAAATTATGAAGACGTCGAACAAAACATCATGCATTAATATTAAGTTGTTTGCTACTTATGAAAGCAATGGAGAGCCTCGTTTTTGAAAAGGGGGGGGGGCAGCT
>PRKT01000283.1:465319-505319 GCA_003671525.1 Saccostrea glomerata
TTTTACCCCCCCCCCCCCCGGGGGCAAAATCAAAATTCCGAAACTTCACTGCACATCTACATGACTCCACCAACCATTTCCCAAAAGATGATTAAGCTACTGTGTAAAATGTAGGAGGATTTCAGGGAAGAAAAGTGTGACAGACGGACGGACGGACATGAGTAACAACAATCTACCCGAACTTTCTTTAGAAAGTGCGGGTATAATCATTTGTCTGTAAACAGTATTCGTAAGATAAAAAAATTGTAAGCTTTTACTGAACGGTATTATGGGCAATTAAATGATTAAAATGCATAATTCTGGTGCTTACAATTCCAGATTAAGTACTTCTTTATACAATACCAGAACTTTGAATGACAGGGAAAGCAGTTCACATAATACAAGTATGTACTATCATAATAAAATGATTCCTGGATGCATGACGAGTTTCTGTCTTTTGCACCGTTTTAAAAGATTGAATAATTGATTCCATAAAGAAAATATATTGTTTTATAATTCTCAACAATCATTTGCATTAAACCTACCGGTATTTAAAATATCAAAAAGTTTTTTTTTTCTAATTTATGAATTACGATTGATATATTTTTGGCAAAAAAAAAGTATGTGACGTCATAGGAGGATGGAACTGTCATCAGATAATTTCTAAATTTCTTTTGATTATATTTTTACTTTTACGAATCATAAATGATTACAAGAAACATAAAATAAAGAAAATCAAGACAAGCATAATAACCTTACTGAAAATCTAGGCTTTACTTGACAAGTACATACCTTTATTACAGGGTTCCACAATGAATGAATAGAAAATATTTGGTCATTATTTTTTATAGTAAACCATTTACATTTAATATTCATACCATTAGTTTATTATCACTATTTTCAAAAGATAATAGCATATGTAGAAAAAATTCCCACCATTCATTTCAAATAAATCACTCAAAATTACCTCATAAATATACTTATATGTAATTGAAAAATTACATTAATTCGTGTAATTTATTTCTAAATAGGTTAACGTTTGCTTTACCGCACCATCCTAAATTATTACCACACCATCACCAAAAAATGGTCATATTTGTTCATTGACCTCTCGGACAAACTCTACCTTAATTGTACATGAAAACGGTTAGGATAACAACTATTCGCAAGCTAAGCATTAAATTTTAAGCCTTTTCCATTCTCTCTCTCTCTCTCTCTCTCTCTCTCTCTCTCTCTCTCTCTCTCTCTCTACCTTGTCTTCGCTTGTTTTACTTTAACCTTTCACGGTGTGTTTATGATTTCCACTGATTTTTTTTTCCAATAGCTTTCCTTTCCTGCATAATCTCGTACGATGTCCCTTTTCAGGTGTTAAAAGCGATACATTTAACTACTTCAATTATATTAAATATATATTTAAAAGAGCTTGTTAATAGGCAATTCTTTTTTATGCATAATTGGGGTGGGGCATGTCCCTTTAAAAGAATGATAAGACTCAGAAATTTCTTTTAACGAACACAAAAAGGAAAGATAAATACTGATTCAACTTGTTTTCTTTTTGTCAGGAAAAAAAGACAATTTCTGAAAGAAGTTGTGGGTGAAAGACACTTCTCGCTACAAGCCACTAAATAGACTCTTTCTACCAACTTATGTCTGTGTTTATAGGGTTGGGGGGTTGGATTCTATCTACATCTTTCGGCTATTTTATTTTAAAAATATGATTTTAATTGAATAGCTCTCTCTCTCTCTCTCTCTGCCCTTGCTCATTCGTATAGGCTAGGGATGTGAACATATATTCGAAGACTCGACTATCTTGAGTGTATACATGTTTGTCAACTTTCGAATAAAATTTATTTTAGTCTGTTATTCGTGAAAATTTCCTATTTAGATTGAACCTAATTAGTTTCTTAAGTCATCAGTGTCCACGTCCTACGGTTGAGGGTTTGTCCGAGTAACACAATCACAATCAAATCGGTAGCAATCCATATCGAACTGGAACCGACCAGGGCCGTAACTTCTTCTACCAACCTTGCAGTTTTGACATTGGTTTTCATTTCTTGGCGGACCGCGGCAGTTGTTCTTAGTGAGATTACCCGGACAGTGATATGATCCATCACAATTGCATTGACAAGTATACTGAAGACACCCGTAATTGAACTTGAAAATTGAGTCTCCTGAATATAGTTGTCCTTCCACATAGCAATCACCACAAGACTGTGCACTGCAAGCGATGACGAAGGCAAAGCAGAGAACAAGCAACTTCAACATCTACAAACATTAATTTTCACAATAAGGGTCTCTTATACTTATACGTTACCTTTATAACTTTAACTTTCTCATTACATGTACTTGAAAATCAATACAATATAGAATGATGGCTAAACAGATAGTGCATTAATCCTCATTCAAAAAGACAGGCGGATGTAACGTCTTAACATGTATACTTTGCACAAACCATTGGAAAGTAGATAATAATGTAATTTACTAAGACTTGATTTGTGATTTGAATACAATTTTGTTGGTAACTTCTTAACAGTCATATTTTGAAATCAAATTACGAGTACACATGTACATATATGTGTATTTTTTTGTATGTAAAAATATATATTTCTAAGATGCAAGGTATTCAGAGTTCAATGAAAGTTTGGATTTTCCTTGTGCTTACCTTCATTTTCACGAAGTCCGTCCAATGTTCGGATTAAATACATTTTGCCATCTTTTATATAAAAAAAAATAATATATGTTACTACCATTTTATTTTATGTATGTTATAAAAGTTATAATTGGTGGACAAATTATCAACATCTTATTATTTTATGATATTCGGCAAACAATATGAACCTACAAAATTGACATTTAATATAAATGTCAATGGGGTAAATGCTTTCATAACAATTTCTGATTTTAACATTTAGGAAATATTTTGTCATAAACATTATCATGTAAGGTGCACTTGATGGTTCTTGAGTGTAAAGTAGAGCTATCAACAGATTTAATGATAGTGGTGAATGTGCATCCAAAAAATATAACTACCCGTCAACTATCTCTTTATTTATCGTCAACTGATTATGCGGAAATTGCTGACCACTAGTTTGATGCATATATGAAAAGTTTAGTGAACTGCTTCGCATTAAATGGCTAGTTGACCATCGGTCGAATGCCTTCCAACGAGTTTACCATTAGTTGAATGCTTATATGTTATCAATTTCATACAAGAAAACAGTTGAACTGAACGTTAAAGATTCCGATTTTTTTTTTTAGAAAACTTGAAGCGTTTAATTTATTTGACATCTCAAAGTTAGAATATTAAATCCGCTCTTTCTTATGTTGGCTTTGGAATGTTGACCTAACTATATAGATCTGGACTGTCATTTCTTAATTTAACTATTGTTTTGGGAATTACTCAGCTTTTGCAATCTATGTTATAAAAAAATTGAAGATTTTTTGGAGATAAAATAATTGTTATAAAAATATCAGAACGTTAGAAAGACAGTCTTTTTTTATTTTACTCAAATTGTATTTCTCATATTTCTTAGCAAGCAGATAGTAAATTAATATTATCGCTAATTTGTATGAAAATACAAGTCAATCTTTTTCGATAGCAAAAACATTAAAATCATGGTTAGCCTGAAAACTTAGAACTATAAGGCATCCAGATATTCAAATTTGCTACATTGGTGATTTTCTTGTAAATTCGTTTCTTATTTCTGATATTATTGCATAAAGCGGAAAATTTAAGCCACATGCAGATATTGCATTAAAACAAACACATTACTGTCCAAATCATTGAATTTAAGAATACAACTATACTGTACTACTGTTCAACTACACGTACACTTTCTGAAGCTGAAGTAAAGGTATGTAAAAAATGGACTTTTTAAATTGTAAACAGAATGACAATGTCATATTGTTCAGTCCCGTTGGATATTTATATTAAAAGATATAGAAATGAAAGGAAACGTACAAAACAAAAAAAGCTAGTACATTATTCTATTTTAAAATGTAATTAGATGTACAAAATTAAGTATTCACATTCAATTTACATGTAAGACACATTATTCTTTTTAAAAACGTCATTTGATAATAACGTTGTGGGTCGGTTCTTTAAGGCTTGAGATTCATTAATGTCTTTTCATTGTATAAAAAAATAAAAAAAAAATATTTTGAGCGTTTATTACTGTACATGTGTATAACTGTATATTGTTTAAATGAACTTCATACTTTACTATACATATCTTTGAGACCAGAAAGAAGATTCAATCTAAAAAGAACAGTCAGAACGCAAAATCTAATCGCCTAAAGTATGAACGTTTGATTGATTTTAAGTTTATCTTCTACATTTAAAGATCCAGAAATGACACGCCATCTCTGTTTTACATCATCCTTCCACATCTATTATTAAAAAAATATCTACCAATTTAAAGTATTCATTTTATCTTGAATTTACCTGCTCTGCATATTCCAGCAACTGGAACAATTACGTGCATAAATACGAACAGTAACAATCTATAGACAATCATGTATTTGAAAATATCACCTCTCTCTCTCTCTCTCTCTCTCTCTCTCTCTCTCTCTCTCTCTCTCTCTTAAAATATATTATTTTGTAGTTATCATGTTAATGTAGTAAATGTAGATAGAACTAGATCACTTTCATTATCAAATCGCAGTTGACAAAATTAGATTTATAAACCTCTTCGTTTACATGTATTTCATACTGGTGATCAGTCTGCAACCCAGTACCTTGCAAAGAAGTCATAGTGCATTGAAAGTTCATTTTATGAGCATGAAATTTAAAAAAAAGTAATAACATCTCCTGAAAGTCCTTACATTCGAGTTCTCAATTTCCTTATTATTTTTGAAGTTAAAGATTAAGAATTATATCTGCATATACTTCTAAGTATTATATTTTGTCTTACAATGTACTTTTAAATGTTTTCTTATGCCCTCGGATTATACGAATATTATAAAAAGCGCATAAAAAAATTATGTCAAATATGATCAAACTTTTGTTTAAAAATGGATTCTAAAGAATAAAGGAGAAAATTGTCGGGGACATTAAGCGATAAAAAGAATGAATGATTTGGGGATAAATCAAAAACTCTCCCGCCATAATGAAGGAAATGCAATACAAAAAAAAATTTTGGAAACTTGAACCTATGAGTAGTAATTCATGAAATGAACTAAAAATATTTACAACTTGTAATATCTAGGCCTCATTATTATCTTTCTCTATCATCGAACAATAAAAAAACACTTAAGAATGCCTGGACCAAAAAAAAAAAAAATAGAGAGTCATTTGGCGACAAAAGTATAAATCTTCGTAACAAAAACAAAATGATAAAGATAACATCCTTTATCGTTTTAGATAATAAACAGAGCAGTAAAATACTTAATATGCACAAAAACAGATACTGGTATATCAAACATAAAGACTATTGAATTTGTTCCTGATCAACATGTCCACTTCCTGACGTGCCCTGGTCTGACCCGCAGTTAACATGTATATTCTTTTACGTCCCCTGTTTACCCCCTAATGTCTCCTGTTCTAACATCAAATTACATGTACCCTATAAATGTATGAACATAACATAAGTCTGGAGAGGCCAATCACCAACCAGTTTATGCACTTCAATGGCATTATCATCTTTCTTCTCAAAAAATATTCATGACACATATTAAAAAATTCCTGTTTATGCAGAAATACAAAACGAATATCTTAAGAATATTGAAAAAAAATTCAATTGTGGTTATTGCTGAACAGCACCGAAAGAAAATAGATTTTAAAATAATGAAATACATCAATTGAAATGCGATAAATTAAATACACAAATGTTGAGGATCTTTTTGCTCTCTTTACACATTTTAACTATATATAGATTTTATTAAAAAGAACACCACTGTTCGTTAATTATATTCCCCTTTTAATTAAGTCTATCTCAGCCATGGTCGCTGTAATCCTGCTCGTGTCAATAAATCTGAATACGTATACATGAATTTTTAAATCGAGGGAGGGGTGGTTATTTCTTCGTTTCTTCAAAACCTCTTCACACATCCTTTGGTCTTTAATTTTATAATCATATTTTCATGTGAAAGAGCAAGGCACAGGGATTGCATTTAAGATCGTCTAAACTAACGCAAAAAATATGTCAAAGTTATTCAGGGTCAAAACTTGAATTTCAGAAATAAAATTAGAATAATATGTACGATAATATCGTAAAACAATCTATTAGGTATCATAAAGCAAGCAATTTATCATTTTTTAATAACAAAAAGATCAGTAACAAATCTTTACTGAACTGGTAGGTCACATTCCAAAGAAAACAATAAAAGATTCGTGCATTATTAGGATGACGTGAACATAGCGTAATTTTTTGTTTTGGCCAATCAAGTTTTATTCCGTAGAAATGTGGATTTTTCCTTTAATATAGAGCTCCTTGCTACGGAATGAAAACAGAAACTGTGTTGTGTAGAAGATTCTGAACTGTGTCAATTCAGTGTTAAATAATAAGAATTCATTGTCAAAAATATGAAGAAGTAGACATATTTATATTCCAATATCAAGATGAAACACTTATGATACATGGCATCTTTTTAAAGTTGTAATGAGGTTGATTTCTGATGTTACGCCACACGGCGAAATATAATGTAAAAATAGAATTTCAGTGTCATTTGAAGCTGTACCGAGATAAAATAAAGAATTTGACAAGTTGAACTACATTCCCATCTTTATCATCAAGCAACAAACTCTCGTATCGGGCAGCGACTTTTACCTGTGCACTTTCCAACAAAATCTCAGCCAAGGATATTGGGTTTCTTTCGATTCATGTATGTTTAATTTAAGGTCAACTTCTCTTTCTTTTAAAAAAAATCTTCTCAGGAACCACTGGGCGAAAAAAGTTGAAACTTATTTAAACATTGTTTTTATATTGTAGATTCGCATTATACATGTACTCCCAGGGGGTAAGATGGGGTCACAATGAACGATAAAAATTTAACATAGAAATACATATACATAGGATTGATTGATTGTACATGCAAACTCAAGGTCAATGAAACGTTTGTTTGCAGTCAAGCGTTTCAATGCATTGACTGGGCAGAAGTATTTTTTGTAAAATGAAAGAAAAAATCCAATATTTGCATGTTCCTTCAATTTGGGGCATCATTGGATCACCGACATACGGTGACGTCTCCATATGAGTGAAAAATCCTCAAGAGGGAGTTAAACAATCAATCAAACTGGTATGCAATACATGTGCTTACATATGTATTGTGCAGGTAAATTAGTACTTTACTCCTGCAGCTATTTTCTCTGCCTCAACAATGAAGAGCGGAGTATTGGTCCACCTCACTCTTTGAAATGCTCCTTTTAAGCAGGTCCAATATTTCCCTCTCTCCAACAATAAATCATCTATCTGAAAGGGTATTCACCTCCATCTTGTCATATTCATCAATATTCATTGAAAGAAAATATATAAGAGAAAATATTCAAATTGTTTAAGTTTTAAATCTTTTATGTTACATGCAACAGAAGCAATCTGTAAACCAAGACAAACAAAAAAAAAACACTGTAATTTACATGAATATTTAAGGATAACAAATCACTGCATCCACTTTCTTAGAGATTGAGACATTTTAATCATATCAAAAGATAGTGAAATTTTGAAATTATACTACTGTGTAATAAATTGCATACGTAATGTAGTAATAACATAAATTTAAGGAATCACTTTCTAGCTTGTTGGATATGCCAGGATATCAACGATATTAGAAATGTGCATATAATTTGCATACAATATTGTCTAGACTAATAGATTTAAATCACACGGATCCTCTCTCTCGATTTCAAAAGTCCCTGCCCACTGAGGTTAGACACAAATGAGGCCTTCATAGATGCTGATCTTTCACTTGGCGAAACTTTCATTCCAGTAGAATTATCAAGAAATTAACTCACATAACTCTCAAAGAAATATCACAGAGAAAAAAAAATAGAAAGGGAAATACAGGCATAATGTTTATGATATTCTATACCATCATTTCATATGATTATTATTGTGGGATAAAAATGAATGTAACATATTTTAGTTATAAAAACTACTAAATTTGTTACTTATTCTTCATTACAGTGTCAATCCTTACGTGGCGCGTTCGAATCCCACTGTAGGACGTGGATACCGGTCCTTTGGATGAGACCGTATAAACTGAGGTCTATATCGCAGTAGGTGCAGGCATGAAAAAGATCCTTCCCTGCTCCATAGGCCTGAGTGCCGAGTATAGGACATAATTTGCAACTCTCCACCGGCAAGTGGTGGCGTCTCCATATGAGTGAAAAATTTTCGAGACGGACGTTAAAAAATATACAATCGATCAATCAATCAAAAAATCAATCAATCAGTTTGTGCCATTCACAAACCTTGATATATCTTTCCACATCTAATATTCATCGTCCCCGGCAGACCGTCTCTTCCTCATCACCTTAACTATTGGCATCATCTTTATTACCAGAAGATCAAAATATAGCATCTCGTTCAGAATCTCATTTATTTGCTTAGTATCCTGTGTGTTTGAAGACAATTATGTACATTATATTGATATTACTGTAATATTCATATAGACAAATCAAATAATTAATAATTCTGATTTCTTCAATTACTAAAAAAGGTGACAAACAAATCCTAACTAATTATGTGTCACAATGGTAAAATGGATTGGGCTGGGCCATAACTGAATGCAAATACAGCATGTGTAAATATTATTATATGCAGCTGGTAAAGTCTGTCCACCTATCTCACTTGCTGTAAAGGAAATAAATGATTTGATCAGAAAAGATAAATGAATATTACTTGCTTGAAGATTAGCAGTGCACAGATGCTTTAATACTTTTCATTCTTGCATTCTAGTTACTACTTACATGTTCATGATGTGCTCGGTTTCTTCATCGTCACAATTACTGGCATCGTACGAAATATCGATGTTCATACTGCTGACATTCTTAAGCAATATAAAACGATTAATGTTACAATTCGCCAACAATTGTACTAATCTATTGTCACTTTTATTCATGAACTGCTATAATAATTGCCCCCCTGTGTTAACACATGTGCTTTTGAACCTACTTTCATTTTCACTCCAGTCTTTCCTTTGCGCATGGGCAAGACATAACACGATCAAATTGTGCGGAGTGCAGACATGTCGTCGATCGGTCAGCTGAGGTCCTGTCACATTGCAAACTTTTTACGAAGTAAATATATTTTTTGGTTCGTAATTGATTTTATAAGTGCTTTTGCATTTATGCTCGTTTATCTTACCTTAGTCTAGGATATTTACAACCAGGTTTTTTAGTGCACGTGGACAGCAGATGAACAAGTATACCACTTCTGTGACTGTGTAACTGCATGTTTTCAGGGTTGCTCAACACCAAGGATGCTTTCAAAAGCATTTATTTTATCTCAGAATTTGACGGAACCTTTTTATTTTATTGAAAAAAAAATCTGAGGCATTTTACAAATAGTCCTTGGCGAATATCCTATCCGATTGAAACCGACTGACTAAATCAGTCGTGCGTGACCACACAATTGGGTGATACCTGTTAGAAGTTAGTAGGGTTATCGAAAACTAATATGACCGACTCCGATTTGGCATGTAAAAGCCTTCAGTAGAGCGTTAAAGCTGAATTTTTTCAACCATGTTTCGGCGGGAGAATATATAAGAAACATCTGTTAAAATCCTCTTCTCATGAACAGCAAAGCCTTGTTAGTCTGATTTATTTACAATCATCCTCAGAAAGAGTATATTCAAGTTTGTTCAAAACATAACCCCCGGGAATAGGGTCAATTAAACCATAACCACCGGTAATAGGGGGCACTGTGGCAACGAAAAATTTTTTTTCAAAGTGCTTTGAAATAGGGACAAAATCAACGCACTTTGAAAATTTTTTTTCAAAGTGCGTTTACATCAATATATTTTACCATGGATACACTTGACGCACTTTGAAAAAATATGTAAAAACAAAAATTCTAATTTTAGGTTTTAGTAATGGAAAGATTCTATTTCAGTGTTATTTATCTTTCAGTAAACTTATGAATTAATTTACTCCCGTCGAGAAGAGGAGAAGACGGGTAGAAGATCTCTCAGATCAACTCTTTCTCTTTCAATACAAATGCTTCGGTAACAAATAAAACGGGGGAGGGGAGTAATAAACCCACAAAAGGGGAAGCCGCTTTTCCATGCCTATATGATGCATATCTTTCCAAAATAAGTGGGAAGCGGGAGGCTAAGCTCCCTTCCCTTTGCCTTCGACCGGTTATGATGCCTATGCTATTCCCAAACAATGGATATGTATTTACAATACCAGTATGACGTTAAAACTATCAATAATGGAAATTAACATCAAACAGTTGAAAACTAGAATTTGAAAAGTACAGTAAAACGTATGAGATTGAAAGAATTTTCATATATAGTCTTGGAAAATCAAATTACCTTATTTTTCTTAAGATAAATGCTATTCCTTACGTCGTTCACATTTAGCCCCCGCCCCCTACATCTACTAATTACAGAATAGAAATTTTAAAACGAGACGAAAAAAAATATAAAACAATCATCTCTCTCTATTTCCCTTTAAAATTTTTTATAAAAACCTAAAATATATAAAACGTCAATATATCAGGTCCTGAAGTGACCTTATCACCAAAGAGTTATCAAACCAAGGTCAATTAATTTTTATACCGATTATTTGTTAATACATTGATCAAGCTTTACATTTTTTCAAAGTATGTTAATATGGTCGATATTAACGCACTTTGAAAAGAAATTTAATTTTTTTTCAAAGTGGGTTAGCTTGGTCCCAAATTTAACCCACTTTGAATTTTTTTTTCAAAGTGCTTTGTAACAGGGCACAATGAGGAAAATAGGAAGTCATAGGAAATTATTCTAAAGAAAAACAAAGCCATATTTTGTGTTCTCTAAGTCATAATCACTTTAAAATGTGATTTTCGGAAACTATAATCATTCTACTTCATGATTTTGATGTTTGTTTTTCAACATCGAACACTTAAGTCACGTGAATCAGACATCAGAATGGCCGTCAGTTTAAGAAAAATTGAGGGTATTTCTATTCACATCAAGTTTCTATGCAAGTTTCTGAATGCAAATGATCAAAAATTGTTTCTTTATGTCGCAAACTTATCAGACCTAAGTAATACATTCAATTTTTTTTTATTTAAAGCTCAAAATATTGTTTATGACAAGAATTTAGATGAATCCACATTTTGTGTATTTTGAATGTAAATCTTTACAAAATACACACCGTATGATGCTGAAAAAAAGGTTTAATTGTGATTTAATTTAAAGCATTATATAACATACATTTATATTTTAATTGTATATTTTTTCTAAAATCAAAAGAGTGTGTTGAATATATTAAGTCCTCTCAATTACGACCCGGTTAACAAAATACCTGTATGTACGAGGGTTGTTCGAAAAGTTCGTGGACAACTGTCATATCTTTTTTATTTGACGTCATATGTTATACGAATTTGGTAGAAATATTTTAACAATAAATCCAAATGATTTGTATTAATTTTTTTCAAAATATTACAATTAATTCAAAATTTATCAAGACTTTACAATTGCCAAAATTGGGTCGCGGAGCAGGTCAAAATTTAGTAAGTTACAGACAGTACACTAAATAATGTCCGTAGTCATATTCTCTGTAAAATCGAGCAAAAACGACAAACAATTTAGAAATTCAAATTAAGAATTGTAATATCAATTCGTATACCAAATAATGGCTTTATATTTTGATTTGTTGAAAAGAAATCAACTTGAGAAGATAGGTATTCCTTATTGAAAACGACAAAAACGATGACATTTTAGAACGTCACGGAGCAGCAGATAAAGATAATTTTTTTAGTTTTTCTCAGGAAATATCCTGAATAAATTCTAAAAATGTTAGAGGAATCAAGAAAAAATGTCACAAGCGAGTTGTGTTTGTGTGTACAAATCGTACAGGCAGAACTTTGAGTGACAGAGACTCTGTATCGGATGAGAACAATTTGTGAAGAAATAGTTAATAACTGTTAAAATCTTTCCAAAAATTCTAAAAGGTTGGAACGTCAAAGAAAAACATAGGCGCTAAATATGAGTTGCTTATCCTGTGGAAGCAGAGTAAAGTAATAAAAGAAATTAAAACTTTAACAAAGTAAATTATCCAACGAGAGCAATTCTTAAAAAAATAAATGTCAAGTATTAGAAAAAGGATTTAATGAGTGGGCATTGGATTATACTGCGATAAATGTAAAAAGATAGTATTTTTTAGAAATTCGTGACGCTATGTTTTGACGTTACATTGCCGTTAAGTGTGCTCCGCGGGTACAAAACATGTTGATTTTAAAATGAAGTTAATTGATTTTTGTCAAATCGAATGGAATGAAACTTCACACATCAACAAAACAAAAATTTTAACAGATCATATGGTGCTTATTAAGAATTTCTGGTGAGTAATATAAGGAAGATTGACATCGTCCACGAACTTTTCGAACAACCCTCGTATATGGATCCTATATCACTCGTACGGAACAAAATGTCCTAGTAAAGGTTCGAGACGATAGGTTCTGTCATAAAACCACCCCATTAGTTTTTCCATATCTATAGAATTCCGTGTGTACCTTAAGAAAATAATAAATGGTTTTCCTGCAACAGCATAGATAGCTTTTTTCATTACTAGAACATTTACCTGGTAATTAATACTCATAAGCAAATACAAAAAATATATACTGTACTCATCAGGGAATACAAAGAAGTAGCATATACAGAAAAATCTAAACTATCATTATATATATTAATACATGAATATAATAAATGACTTATATTTACGCCTGTTAGACAATAAAAACGTCTTATTTTGAATTGTAAGCAGACATATCAACCAGGCTTCTCCAATTATAAATTCATGACCTCCAGTCTTTTCAGTCCGTTGATTTTTGGCTTATATCAATTTTTGATAAATCAATCTAAAATTGTACTCTAACCAAAAGTTCATTAAAAGAAATAATCAGCATAAGCTGATATCCTTCATTGTGAGTAGTTAGCTTTTCCAGCAAATATCGTAAAATTAAAAAGAAAGTTTTGATTAATTAAATTTTAAAATTGCTTTTCAATCAATAACATGCATTTAACATATCAAATAATTAGATATGTGAAGTTTCAGTCCATTTGATTGAACAGAAATCATTTTTCTTCACTTTAAAATCAACATGTTTTGTACTTCCGGAGCACATTTAACGGCAATATGACGTCAAAATATAGTGTCGAGATTATCTTTAAAAATAGTATCCCTATATATATCACACAAAATAACCCAATGTCCACTCATTTAAAACCTTTTATAATAGTTTATATTTTTTTCATTGTTTTGTTTGTATAATTTCCTTTGTTAAAGTTTTGTTTTCTTTAATACTTAACTGTGTTTCACAGGATTAGTAATTCTGAAGCGCCTTTGTCTTCCCTCGAAGTTCCAACCTTTTAAAGTTTTTGTTCAGATTTTGACAGTTAAACCGATTTTGCACAGGTTGTCCTCATCCGATACAGAGTCTCTGTAACTCAAATACTGCCTGTGCTATATTTGTACACACATGCACAACTCGCTTGTCACATTCTTTTTTATTCCTCCAACATTTTTAAAGGTTATCACAAAAATGCATCGTTATCTGCTTTTCCCTAACGTTCTAAAACGTCATGGCTTTTGTCTTTTTCAATGATGACCAAAAACGTCATGGCTTTTGTCTTTTTCAATGAGGACCAACTATATTCGCAAGTTGATTTCTTTTCAACGAAGGATGATAACAAGCCATAATTTCGAATCGATGTAACAATTCTTCATTTGAATTTCTAGGTTACTTTTCATTTTTGCCACATTTTTCATAGAATATGAATACAGAAGTTATTTAGTGTATTGTGTGTATCTCACTTAATTTTGACCTGCTCCGCAATCAGGGTTTTGTATCTTTTAAATCTGGATAAGTTTTGAGTCAATTGATTCATTTATTAAAAAAATGACAAACTAAGACCTAAAAACTTAAATTCAATGGAGGCCTTGCAGAATTCTTCGAGCAATATTGACAACCGTTGTTAAATATCACAAAGGACAAAATTGACAATGTATGCTACGACGTAATAAAAAAAATGTAGCTATTTAATAAAGATATATAGTTAGACTATATTTGTTCTCCACCATGGATTCATTATGATACATTGATATCCAATGAACGTCTATCAAGAACTGACTAGATTCTCGAAATGTGTGAATGTATATTCTCGCTAGGGCTGACCCCGAACGAACTCGAAGCGGACACAGAGAACAAAATTCAAATTTAAAAGCAGTCCAAGAAAGCGAACGCACGTTCGGTATTTCTTTAAGGAGATGTAAATAAGGATTAGCAATTAACTAATCAGGGCAATCAAAATGGCATATTGATCCGTCGTTTGTGATAAAAGATCAAAAGTGTTGATAATTTTTGCATTTTACATGCAAGCAAAACGTGTGAATGTACAGTGTAAATCAATTATCATGATAGTTAAAATACTATTTAACATTTATTTAATATTTTAAATCTCCGGGCTGTATTTTATATTTATTTATTTTCTTAGTTTTGTTCTTATTAAAGCAGTTAATGAAATATATATATTTTTTTATTTTCCAGGTAGAATATTACATGAACATTTACATAATTATTTAATTTCTTCAGTTTTAATTTATACCAGTATCTAAGGTCCATTGATAAATATAAATTTAAATATAAAAGACGTTCCAATGATTCTTAAGAAGATGATATTTAAACGAAAAGAAAAGGTGTCTTCAATTAAACAAAACTGAATTCCAAAAATATTATTTTGTAGTAATTGTCCGCCGTCTAGGTTTTGTTAGAAAGTATGTGAAAAGTCGCAAATAAGATTTGATAAATTTGAATGCAAATCTTTACCATTTTCAGGATAATAAATATATTTTTATGTGCGTGATTAATTTGAATGAAAATGAAGTTCAATCTTCTCAAATAGATTTTAGCTTGATACAGCTGCGAATGACACAGGCATACTTTTTTTACATTATATTGTAATATGAGCATCAGAAATAATCGGAATCACCACGTAACAAATTTAAGATACAAGGTATCAGAATTGTAACATCTTCATAGTTGAACACAACCACATGTAGGCCTACATACTCATATTTATGACAATTAATTTTCATTATTTATCATTTAATTTACACTTTCATAACTTTCTACACAAAAAAGTTTCTGTTTTCATTCCCTATCAAAGAGCTTTAGAGTAAAGGGAAAATCCCCATTTCTACGGAATAAAATTTAATTGGCCAAAACCAAAATTTATCGGATGTTCATGTGATTTTCATTATGCAAAAATCACATATTGTTTTCTTTGGAATGTGTTCAGCTAGTTCAGTAAATATCTGTTACTAATATGTTTGTTATTAGAAAAATGATACATTGCTTGCATTATGACACCCAATATTTTGTTACACGGCATTATCATACGTGCTATTCTAATTTCATTTCCAAAATTCAGTTTTTGTCCTGAATAACTTGACATAATTTTTTCGCTCTTCACGATCTTACATTAAGTAAATTGTTCCCTGCACCTTGCACTTTTATGTGTAAATATGAAAATATAATCAAAGACCAATGGATGTGTGAAGAAGTATTGAGGATAAAAAAAACATGATTGTATAAGTGTAGAACAGATTTTGGCACCAGCAGGATTACAACTTACCATACATAGCAAAGATAACATAGCTAATGTAAAAGGTGAAGATAATTAATGAACCGTAATCGTTCTTAAAAAACTGAAAACAATGCAAATATGTAAAGAGGGCATAAAAGGCCGCACCATGCGTGCATTGAATCTATCGCTTTCAATAAATATTTTCCATGATTTTAAACTCTTTTTCTGTTCTGTTTCTGTGAGCACACCAAAACCGCATTTGAATTCCTTTTGACATGCACATTGAATTTTTTTCATGTCTTTTTGATGTGCATTTTGATTAATTTGAAGGAATGTTACATGAACATTTACATATTTATTTTCTTCAGTTTTAATTTATACCAGAATTTAAGGTTCATTGATAAATATAAATGGGGTAAATATATCAGTCAATGAGTAAACGAAAAAAAAGATAATAATTAGCATTTCAATTTTAATTTAAAAAAGAGGAGAAAAGATAAATAACTGGTCTTTGACAAATTGTATAATTTCATTATCTCAAGATACAGTTCAAGAAAATGTACGAGCGTACATGTACATATACGTGCCCATCATTCAATTAATTTATTCTCATAGTCTAAATTTTCAGGTTCCTTCAAATTAATCAAAAATACATGAAAAAAATTCAATGTGCATGTAAAAAGGAATTCAAATGATGTTTTCGTGTGCACTCAGAAACTGAACAGAAAAAGAGTTTAAAATCATGGAAAATATTTATTGAAAGCGATAGATTAAATGCACGCATGGTGCAGCCTTTTATGCCCTCTTTACATATTTGCATTGTTTTCAGTTTTTTAAGAACGATTACGGTTGATTATTTTCACCTTTAACATTAGCTAGGTTATCTTTGCAATGCATGGAAGGCTGTAATCCTGCTGGTGCCAAAATCTATACACTTTGTTTTGTTTAGTTTTTTTGGTTCTCAATACCTCTTCACACATCCTTTGGTCTTTGTTTATATTATCATATTTACACATGAAAGTGCAAGGCGTAGGGAACTGTTTACTCAATGTAAGATCGTCTAGAGCCAAAAAATTATGTCAAGTTGTTCAGGACAAAAACTGAATTTTAAAAATGAAATTAGAATAGCTAATATGATAATGCCGTGTAACAAAATATTGGGTATCTTACTGCAAGCAATTTATCTTTTTTTTTAAATAACAAACATATCAGTAACATATATTTACTGAACTAGCAGATCACATTCCAAAGAAAACAAAATGTGATTCTTGCATAATGAGAACCACGTGAACATCCTGTAATTTTTAGTTTTGGCCAATCAAATTTTATTCCGTAGAAATGGGGATTTTCCCTTTATTCTAAAGCTCTTTGATAGGGAATGAAAACAGAAACTTTGTTTTGTGTAGAAAGTTATGAACCGTGTAAATTCATTGATAAATAATAAGAATTAATTGTGATAAATATAAAGATGTAGGCCTTCATGTACTTCTATTAAAATAGTTGTATTGTGCAGTTTTTTTTCTTGCTTTACAAGTGCACGTGTCATATCTTTGCTATATACTAATAAAAAATTTCATAGATTTTTCTCTGTATGAAACAGATATCTCAAAAGAAGCACATAACTTTGATTCATTATGTATATATATAATATATATTATAAAATACAGGGAGAGGGCTAAAATAGGCTGCGCCTGCTGCCCAATCCTATTCACAATAACATCTGTGAATAAAATATTGTTTAAATTTAAATTAAATATTATAAAATACATTCATTACCTGCATATAGAGTTAATATCTGTCAGTTGATTCAATAAGCATATATAACATTTCTTAAGCGAGGAAATTTATTTACAAACAAGTTGATGAAACAAGAATATCAGCAGTTCCGTTGAAAGTCATCATTTCGAAAGTTCTGTGGTCAGTACAATGACATTATTAGTAAAAAAAAATTAAGCATTGATTCAAAGATTATTGATTTTTTTCATATCAATTGTTAGTCCATTATTTACACACTGGACTGACGAATTTTTTTTCTCGTTATTTCCCAATCATGACAAGGAGCACACAGAGAGTGTGACTTGTCGGAAGGGGATGCTTACTCCTCCATGGCACTTGATCCCATCGTTCATATTTTGCAGAACTGTGTTTGCTATACTGTGTCTCGTATTTCGTATTGTTTTATAGACATTTGAGCTTGAATACTGTTAGTTTTCTCCATATATTTCATTCTAAAAATTTACTTTTTTGAATACATCGTGTCAAATGAATATATATAGAAACAAATATACCCTTTCATCTTTCTTGTGATGTATGATATTATTCTATAGACTCATCCTGTAAAGGCCAATGTGGGGTAAAGATTAAATATCATAAATGTTTCAACTCTGAAGACATGCTTTTTGCATTTGTTAAAAAATACATGTACAAATCCCTTGCTAATCAATTCTTTGGGGCCAAACAACATGCACAACAGTTGTGTAAGAATGACTTGCCTTCCAACGTAGTGCAAAAGGCAGTTGAAAAGCACTATGGATTATTCTAACACCTCTGAAGAGCAGTTGAAACCCCTTATGATTATTTACCGAAACACCACATGTGCCCCTGAACAGGATAAGTTACGGATGCAGTACGCCTCATTTAAATGAAAAAAGTTATTTCTTTTTTATTGATATGGTACATGATAATTTTCCCCTCATATCGTGTTATTATACGTGGCGAATATATTCTATATGTGGGTACATGTACATATAGAAGACATTACATGTACATGTACCGGTCACGGTAGCCTAGTGGTAGAGCGTTCGCTTCGTGATCGGGAGGCCCGTGTTCGATTCTCGATCGCGGCGCCGCGTCATACCTAAGACGTAAACAAAGGTAGTGACTGTTCCTTCGCCAAGCGCTCGGCACTAGAAGTGAAAGTCACGGGTCTTTCGGATATGACCTTAAAAACGTAGGTCCCGTGTCACGGTAGGCGTTGGCACGATAAATAACCCTCACTGCTCAATGGCCCTGAGTGCCGAGTATAGGTCTAAATTTGAAGCCCTTCACAGGCATCGGTGACGTCTCCATATGAGTGAAAAATTCTCAAGAGGGACGTTAAACAATATCCAATCAATCAATACATGTACATGTACACCGCTATACCATTTTTATACCAATTTAGTTTGCAGTATCCTGGTAAAGAAGACATATAACTGCAATAAAATAGCAGAAAAGAAGATCGTGTAGTACACCAAAATCACTATACAGTGGCATCCTATTGCAGATTTTAATGTTTTATAGTTAAATAAAAAAAGAAGATGCATTTAAATATCATTTATCCCACTTCCAACTGAATTAATTTTGTGTCTTGCATTGAAATTTTTTTTACAGGAAATAGCAAGGAGACTTTAAACACACACAGTTTTAAGATACCCGCTCCAAAGCCATGAATGACTTGCCTTCCAACGTGAATGATAACTCTTAAATTATTATTCTATTCAAAAAGTCACAAAATGAAGTCTGAATTTTAAGTATTTGAAAGGGGGTTCATACCTGTAGTATACACACTAAATTATGGTAGGGTGGACCTTTAAACTCAACAGAATAAAAGTTTCGCATTGCCTGCTCGATTGATAGCTGATACGATATTACAATGAAATAATGAAATCCATTTTTTTAGGAAAGTCAAAATTCAAAGCAATCAAGGCTTTATAAATAAAGATTCATGAAACTTTGTCAATACTTTTTTTTAAATCAATCATTAACAACAACCACGGGAGGATATTTCTTCCTCTTATTTACTGCATTCTGTATACTGCATTTTGTCATAGATAAACCTGGTATTTTCTCCTATGTATCTTCCGGGTACTAAACACGTCATGTCTGGTCTGAACTTTTTATTGTATTCAAGATATTTTTTGTCCGAACCACTATACAGACAGAACTTATTTTTTCTACAACATTTAAGAAAGATATTAAATAATTATTTTATTTAAGAAATACCACTATCATCATAACGTTATATGATCATACTTATACCTATTATTTAATCAAACTGATTAAACAAATTTTAATCAACAATTAATAAAAGAGCAAAATTTGAATAAATTGTTGTGGGCTGACCTTTTACTATGGAGGCAGGCCGAAGATTATATTCATCGTTTTAGGTCCCCCGGACCCTCAAAAGAGGCGGACCAATTATTGTGCGACACTAGGCAGCTTTTTGATAAAAGCATGGATTCTCTGACATATATATGACACTAATGTTATTCAAATTATTACGTACCATATAAAAGGAAAACAGTCTGTCAAGAACTTTATAGAGATCTTTAGAGCTGCAAAATGTTGCATCTACTGAGCCAATTGGTTTTCGCATTCGTGTTTATCAATTTTACAAACTCTGCTAACTTGTCGGCTACAAGTTCTTTCCCTCCTGGAGACATAAAGCGATGTCTTGCCATTTTTTGGACAGTATCGAAAGATTTGGAGTTCTTCCAGGCATTTGCTGGGACAAACTGGAGAATAAAGACAGGGGTTTACTTGTCTCCTTTAATTTCAGCAAATGTCACACGACAGATGATGGACAGTTCATAATTCCGGACAATGTTTTTTCGATTCCAATTAAAACAAGTCACCTAGAAATATTTGGAGAAATGTTCCGACATTGGTCAGATTTCACGTCTACTACTGCAACTTCTATAAATGTAGAAACAGGATTACATCATCATAAATTTAGCATAAGTGGATCCTTTTCTGCTGAGTTCCAAAAGATTAAAAAAAGTCAAATAGCTGATAAATCTGTCACCACACGTGTTCAGGCTAAATATGTGCAATATTCAGTGAAAATACAGCCTGATTCTAAACTCAACCCTGCGTTCCTTCAGCGATTGAAGAATATTGCCTTCTATATCCAGAAAAATATGTCAAGGGATGCAGCTTACGAGAGTCAGTTATTAGTTCGAGACTTTGGGACCCATGTTGTATCCAGCGTTGATGCTGGAGCAATAGTTACTCAGATTGATGAAGTGAAAACAGCATTTACGAAAAATTTTGAAGCAGATAGTAGTAAAGTTTAGACAAATTTAACATTAAAAGTGAATAAAAAACAACTGCTTCCTCTGAACTTATTAAGCAATATGAAAGTAATAGGACACGATCTGTTATCGATACTTTTGGCGGACCAATATTCAAACCACATAACTATACGTTAAACGACTGGACATCAAAAATCAGGACTAATCTGGTTGCTGTGGATCGCGTTGGGTTTCCTATATACGAACTTATATCTCTTCAAACTTTACCTGAACTGCCTCCGTTTCTTCTGTATTCCATTGTGGAGCATGTACAAGAAGCGGTAGAGGAATACTATCAATTTAACACTTATCGAGGTTGCATGGATATCAATTCGCCTGATTTTTCCTACCTAGCAAATGTTGATGATGGGACATGCTCGTATAAAGCAAGCAATTTTTCATTTGGGGGGTTTTATCAAACCTGCAAACAAACTGGGCAATTGCATGAAAACCTTTGCATTAACCATTTACAGAAAAATCCATTGACAGCAGATTTTTCATGCCCCTTCGGATATTTGTCTGTTTTCTTGTCGGATGTCAGTTAAGTTCGTCTGAACCTCGGACAAGATGTACTTCTTGCGGATTCCTCTGGTTATTCACATGCTGTGAAAATTATGACGTATATGGGACTGCCTATTTAGAAGCGCATTGGTGCATGCGAGAAGACAAAGCCGTAAATCACCAAGGATTTCTTTTTGGGGGGATATATTCAGGCGCAATCAACAATCCGTTAACACAGACTTATGGTTGCCCACTTTACTTTTATCCCTTAAGGTTTGGAACTAATATGAAAGTTTGTGTGAGTGATGATTATGAGTTAGGTTTCAGATATTCAGTTCCATTCGCTGGTTTTTTTAGTTGCAAAGCTGGTAATCCTTATGCTGTTGATGTTGTAACATCTTCACCAAAGGTTAGCGATTTGCGTTCATTTATTAGATCAAACGATGCTTACCATTGGCCAAGAAGTTGTCCACCCGGGTATAGTATGCATTTGGCGGTCGTCGAAATAAATACGTGTGGGATCAATTACTGCGTTCAAGCCCACGCCTATTCTTTTAAGGGTTTTCCACCAATCCGTAAACCCCCATTTATCGAGTTACCAACTGATGCATATACTGATGGCGATGAATCGAAGGAAACTTATCAAATAAGCGACGACAGAAAAACATGGATACTTGTTACTCCACAAGCGCCAGAAGTTTCATCCACTAAGAACAAGAGTGCGAGGGCCATGATTTCTATGATGGCGTTGAATCAGATGTTGTTGATCGTTGTTGCTTTTACAAGCATAACAGTGTAGAACTCCAAAGATAACTGGACCTTTTTCGTATTCATTATATTTGGATATTTTATACTAAAAGTACCACTTATTGAATTACCTTCCAATGTATTTATATATCTAAAAATATGTATGCTTCTTATCGACATATCTCTGTAAATCAAAAAGACAGAAAGTTGGAAGTTTGCGGACTGTGAGGAATGCATAATATCAAGACAAGAAACACATAATCTCAAAATATCTAATTATTAATCAAGATTTATCAGACAATTCTTATTTTATTTAGTTTTTGTATTATGTAGATGTTGTTTCAAATAAATATTTATAAATATTACTTGTTTCACATGTACATCTTTAATTTTATAAAATGTGTTTAAGTTTTGGGTACTTTTACATATAAGTAAATATAAAACGCACATACAAGTCCGGCAAATTGACAGAGAATCGTGATAAATTTTATTTTTAGTTCTTTTAGTCTACACAATGGGGAATTCGAAAATATGCTCAATGTTAAATTACAGAATAGCGTAAAATGTTTTAATTAAGGATGTATTCTTATGATACGCGGAAAAAAACATGCATTAAACTTTCCAAATGCTTATATTTTTCTGAAAGTGTAATATCCACGGAATAATTTAAATACGAAAAGTGTATGTTAGTGTTCATCTAAGAGAGGTTCAACCCTTTGAACATAGGCCAAAATAGAGCATTGGAAATTTCCTTAGAAATGCTACTAGACCATAAAATACCTCATAAAACTTATAAATACAGTGAAATAAAACTTAATTTGGCTTAAATTTACTTGAAAGTATTGCAAAGTTGATTTTTAAAGCAAAATATGAGCAAATAAATACCAATTAGATAATTTGTACCCAAAAATGTTGTTCACCTATGTCAAAATTAGGCACATTTTTCCCTATAAAATTGCTTGAAAAACCAAAGAAAAATATATTTCTACAATTAAACTTTTTAAGAAAATTGTTGTACAGTTTCTTTAGGTACTATGGTTTCTTTTCATAGCATGAAAAGTAGGGGTTAGTGCACATATAAGAAAGTTTTGATATTTTTTATATCCCCACCCTCTGTTTCTTTTTCAGCATTTAGTGAAAATAAATCAAGCATTTAGGCATCAAAGTATGTGTTTTATTCACAAAATATTCAAAATTAGTGTGATAATCTCAGGTAATAATTGCAGTTTTGTTAAGAAAAGATTTTGAACAACAAAAAGTAATCAATTAACACATAAAACTTCATAATAGTCTGTTGGATGACCTCTCTTTCTCTAGCCCTGGGGGTTCCAGATTGGGTCCTGGTTTGTGGTGTTGGATGGTGGCTTCACAGGGATTAGTCAAATCCAGTCCCACTTTTTCAATCTGATTTTCATGATTTTCTCCATCTGATTTTAGTGGTTCTTAAACCCTGCTCTCTTCTAAAGGCCTCCAGTAGTGATTCTTGTGAAAACAAGACATATCTGTAAAAATTAATTTTAGAACAAAATTAGATTATAATTTACTGGTAATATCATTGTTCAAAAAATGTAAAATCATTATTTTGTCTATCTGACTTTGTTTTTATGAACCCAGGCCTGTAGATTAGACTAAAATAATTTTTACATGTTCCATGATGTTTCAGAAATATTCCTTTTCTTAACCCGCATAGGCCGCCATAGAATGAAGCGAACTAGTTTCTTACCGAATGTAAACTTATAGAAGTTGTCTTATTATTTTCTTACGGTATGTCTATAAATTTGAGATAGAGATTCTGCATTTACAATATCCAAGGTAATTTATCATATACTAAAAGCTAAAGTTGCAATAAAAATGATAATACGAATGTTGTCGTCTGCACGCCTCTGGAGACCTAAGGCCTAACGTTACGTAGGCCTACATGTCATATGTTTATGCTATGTTTGAGTTTGCGATATGACAGTATACTATGTATTTTGAAACCTTTGTATCTATAACGCATAAACATTGCTATTTTCAATAAGTTTGAAAGCATTGTAAACCTACATTTTCGCTTTTCCACTGCTACTGAAACGTCATCAACACACACCGGCGCTCTTGGCTGGCATGTTTTGGTACCGCTTTCGAGAATGTTCCTGTAGGCTTAAGGTCAAGATCTAGTAAATAGCTTGAGACTACTTTTTGGTGCTAGATCCATTATGACGTCGTAATCAATTTCAACTTTCTTTTTCCCGTACTTTACTGCTTTAGCAGAATTATGTAGAAAATAGGATATTTTTATGACATTCAATTTGAAATCATATGAAAAGTAAACCGGATACCTATATCAAATTTGATGTTAATTTAAAGAAGAGGCCGTGAACATACTAATTACCGTTTTCTGAGAGACTGTAGGCAATCTGGATACATTTCCTTTGTCGAATATGAGAAAAACTCCCATATTTATAACTGGTTTTCTTAATTTTTCATTGAAAATGACAGTTTAAAATACAGTTTATCATCTTGTTTATCTGCAAATTGTGCCCCGAAACACCTTATTTGACCAAGCTGAAGTTGTAAAGCATCAATAAAGGAATTTATTTCTCAAGTTTGGTAAATCTGTAGGCACCTTTCATTTACTAGATCTTGACCTTAATTGCGATCTCGACAATTTTTTTAATGTTTTAAAATTTCTATTTAACGTAGGTCGCGGGTTTACAGGGCTTTTAAAAGTGTTTGAAAACATACCATGAAAATTACCTATATGATTTCTCTACCTTTGATTTCCATTCTCTGAAAATTTTATAAAATTCGTCTGCACCGTTTTTGTGTAATTGAATTCCAAAGATGCCATTGTTGTAGTTACATTTTCAACTGTATTCTATTGAATTATATAGGAAAAACGTCGTTTTTGGCTTGTTTTCAGGCAAGGTTTCAAATTAAAAAATATCATTAACTTTTAAATCGTGCAGACGAATTTGTTTATCCTTTGGTATTTAAAAATAGAATTGATTTGAAATAAATTTATGTAAAAAAATTAATATGTGTTCGGGTTCATTTTTTCGTAATTTAATTGTAGATAATTGCTTTTATATTGACAAATGTAGCATTTTTAAAAACAACGTCATAAAATATCGCGACGTCATGCTTGGCGTCGTGAATATCGATCCGGTATACAGAGCACAAAAAACAAAAACAAAAAAAACCCAGATTTTAAGAAAAGGGAAATTCAAGTATATCTGCTTTCAAGTGACCAGTATTATAATAATTCAATAAAATAACTATTAGACATTTTTCCCTTTCAGCTTATTTCCTCTAATATTAGTGAAAATTCACGTAAAAGGCGTAAACCAACAGTCAGTCCTTTAGTTTTATATATACTTTATGTGTTTATTTCTTGCCGTTTCCGGTTTTTTTTATTCATGCGCGGATTCTCGCCGGAATTTGTAAAATAAAAGTGACCTTGTATTCCCCTCTGGAAAAGGCAGACTTCCCATCGCAGATCTGTGATCTAAGTTTGTTTGAAAAGTCAAGGACTACTACCACCCCCAACCCCAACCCCGAAATGTTTTTACGCTTTGTTTGGCGCAATCAACAGGCAGATTTTATTTTGTTCTTAGACTTTCAATTTATACATATAACATTAATTGTACTGAATGAATATGGAAAGCAACGCAGCAGTTAAAATATGTACATGTAACTAAAAACAACGCATGCCGTTAGTTACACAGACCATTGAGTATCGACCCCCCCCCCTTTCTGTTTTTTCTGGGGGTTTTCCTATTTTAGATTTTTAATACCTATTGCATGTTATTAATAATGTAATGTAACCCTTTTATCTCTTTACGCTGTTTTTAGATACATGTTTTTCGTTTTTGACTGATACATAAGAAGAGACAGCTTGTAATTTTTTTCTTATTCTCGACGTCTGCCTCTCTTTATCTTCACTTGCATGATCACTATCTAATACGTAACCCTTTTATCTCTTTACGCTTTTTTTAGATACATGTTTTTCGTTTTCGACTGATACATAAGAAGAGACAGCTTGTAATTTTTTTCTTATTCTCGACGTCTGCCTCTCTTTATCTTCACTTGCATGATCACTATCTAATACGTAGATAATCATGGAATATGCAGACATTGATAAATTTGAAAAACCCTCTTCTTTCTCTTTAGATTTCCATTTATATAAATGCTTTATGTGCCTCCGATTAGTAAATATTTCGATTAAATCAACATGCACATTTAGGGTGGAGTTGAAATTTAAATAAATGGCAAACGTTTACCCCCCCTCCCCCGCGTTAGGAAGTAAGAAATGGAAAGAAGGGAGGGGGTCATATCCTACGTGTCTGTGGTTATTTACAAGAGGTCAATGCCGCTCAAAAATGTATATTTCAGTAGTATTACCCCGGTAGTGCCTTAGCAGTTTTTAATTTGTGATCAACCTGTATATAGATTCGTCCGAGATTAGCACATACCGTTTCATAAATATTGAGTTCGACTTTCCATCGGTGAGCAAAGTGTTGACGCTGTTTACGGAGATAAATGAAAACAAAGACATGCATGCCATAAATGGTTGTGTAGATAAATTATCGTAGAAGACAATGGTAATAAACAGTTTGTTAGTGCATTTCCACTGAAAGTGTACACTAAAATCACATGCACCTGACGTTACTTATTTTTCTTTTAATAAGAAAAAAAATACACATACCTAATAATAAACGTTTCTTAATAGGTATGTGTATATTTTTTTATTAAAAGAAAAATAAGTAACGTCAGGTGCCTGTGACTAAAATAAGTGCTTTTCTGAGGAGGGGGTATCGAGTGTAATTCGGAGTTAGATAATCTTTATAATTATACACATTTAATACATGTATTTAATATTTATAAATTATACATGATACAAGGGTTAAAATTTATTTCGAAACAAGTACAAGTGCTCTCAGAATAGACCCGAGAAGATGCGATTAATAACACATGATGAAACGCTTTCTAACACTTTCAGTGTTGGTCATTGGAATCAAAATAAGCCTTCATTATTTTTTATAACTTCAGCATGTTCTATGAATATTGTTACACTAAACTACCCATTTTTACAAAAGTTATAGCTATATAATGCACTGAATTTTTCCCTTTCTCACCGTGACGTCATAATTAGATGTGCACAAGAAAGTCGCCCAAATCATATAAATTGCGTACCCAGTTTTAATGACGTCAGCAAACCCGCGACCTACGTTAATGGAGTGCCATTCGGCATTCCTGTCGCTTTGAAACGGGCGATTCCGTCTTCTTGAGTCTTCCCCACTCGATCATGTCGATTTCACTTACAAGTCGACTTTCTTAGGCTTATGTCGTAAATATCGTAATTTTGCACACTTGTTGGTTATTAAAAAAAACAGAAAGATTTTTTATTTAAAAATAAATATAGTGAAATATATAAATCATAAAAACTTTAAAAACTTGTTTGTAAATTGTTATCAGTTTGAATTTTACGACATGTCTAAGTACGAAGACCCACTTGGGGTAAAATGATCATAAGAATACATCCTTAAATGACCTATAGGTGATTTATTTCTTATATTCTATACATTTGCTCCTGACAGACTTTCTCTAAAAGCTCAGCATTACATAAATTCAATCTTATCTCAATGGTATTTTAGGATTTTCAAGATGTAACCGTTTGTAAGCTAAATTTTCAATCACAAAGCAGCCTTGTGTGAGAAATCTGCATTAAGCCTTGATTGTTAAACCTTGCATATTTAAAGATATTTCCAAATCAAATGGAAGATGATTTCCCTCTAACTGCAAAGTTTTGACATCTGTATTTAACATATAAAATTTTCCTGATAAAAATTATGGGTTATAGCATTTACTATATAAATCATTTGATTCATCGAGAAAAAAATCTTAATAAAAAACAAACAAACAAAAAATCATAAAAAAACACACACACAAAAAACAATCGCATACTTTATTTCTAAAAAGTGTGCGATTTGTTTAAGTAGATCCCTTTCTCGATAAACAAGATAATTCATATTGTAAATGCTAAAATTCAATTTCAGTGAAAACAAGCATATCAAATTCAACAGGTTAAGGTAAAAGTGTTGATACCCAAAGGAAGTCTTGTTACATGGAATAACCTGTGAAATATGAAAGCCTTTGTTCTTATCGTTCTGAAGTTACGATCAAGGTTAAAGAATTTGAAAAGTGTGTTAAACTCTTAAGTCAAGGTAAAAAGGTCCAAAATATCTAAACCAGTTCAAAGGTCTTGTTATATCGATACAAATCTAAAGTTTGAAAATCCTAGCTTCACCTGTTCAAAAGTTGTAGCCAAGGTTAACGTGTGGTATTTTTTTTGTAAAAGTGAGTCAAATTCCAAGGTCAAGGCCAAATTATCAATTTTTTCGTACCCAAAAAAGGTCAAGAAAACACATCCGAAATATAAAACCCATAGCCCCTTTCTCTCAATAATAATAGTAGGCTAAGATAACGTTGACAACAGATAAAAAAGACAAACAGACAGGACAAAAAAATATACACCTGGGATCCTTCGATCCGTTGAATAAAAGTATTCCTTTCTCGTGTCTTGTTACATAGATACACATGCGAAGTGTAAATTTCAAAAGTTGTGGCCAAGGTTAATGTGTGATATCTTTCTTGTAAAAGTGGGTCGAACTCCAAGGTCAAGGCCAAAAGGTAAAATTTTTTGGTACCCCAAAAAGGTCTTGTCTCAAGGGAAACACATCTGAAAATATGAAAGCCATAGTCCATTACACTCAATAATAATTGATTAATATAGAGTTGATAACAGACCAAAAAAGACAAACAGACAGGATAAAAAATATACACCTTTGATCATTCGATCCCGGGCATAAAAACATTCCTTTTAAATGTACATGCATGTACAAACTCAAATGTTATCTCGAAAAATTTACCTTCCAACAGCTGTGTAGAAATGTATCGTTTGTAAAATTACATTATTATTGGGAGCGGATTTAAAAGCTGGTACAGAGGCTGCAGTGTCACTGTTGACAACTTATACGAATGATCATGTTAAACGGACAATTCCGCACAATTGTTGCACGATTTCATCTATTACACGAAGGATCCTTCTCACACTGGATTCTACACGTTACACAATCTTTCACAATTGTTAGCCAGTAACACAAATGCACGATTCGTTGCAGCTACTATGTAATTTTCTTTTTAAAATTATAAAAATTAAATCCCCTAAATGGTAAATTTTGTTACAGTAATTTACTTTTTAGATCTGCACATGCAATATTAAATCTTCAAACAATCACAACATAAAGAATGCAGTTATTAACATTGTCAGCAAGCAGACTGTCTAAATGTCGTACGCAAGGAAATAGCCAATCAAAATGAACTTAGTCAAATCAAGTTCCATATACATTGAGACAATTTCTTTTTATCTTTTCATTTTCGGCAGCTATTTATAATTCTACAGTTTTAAGTTTGGACTCATGTACTAGGAATATCATATCTTTAGCAGAATTGTGCTACTGAATTAAAGGGAACTCATTTTTCCGAAATATGCGAAAAATGTGATATTTTCAATTGTCTTTGACATGTTTGAAGTTGCAGAAAATTCGAATCAGGTAAATATAATTCATTCGATTTTTTTCTTTTGTCTACAAAGCAAGTATTTTATTGTCAAATTCATTTTAAAATATAACATACGTAATTAAGATATATCCTTTAATTCAAACACACAGAGAAAACTCAGTGATTTACAGAAGCTGAATTTAATTCAGATATGCAAAGTTAGCTACTAGTAACTAGCTACTAGTAGCTGGCTACGACAAGTGGTAAAGTTGGCTACCAGTAGCTGGCTACGAGAAGTATGTAAATTTGGCTACTAGTAACTGGGTACTAATAGCTGGCTACAAGAAGTAAGTAAAATTGGCTACTAGTAACTGGCTACTAGTAGCTGGCTACGACAAGCCAGCAAAGTAGGCTACTAGTAACCGGCTACTTATACATGACTTGAGTACCTTTTGTGTAAAATTTAGCAAACTTGGGATACAAATGTTGATATTCCCGAAGTAGCTGGATTTTTACACTGCTAATATCCACTGATATTGTTGATGAAAACAATCTCTGAGGTTTTTCCACGTGATCTGGCACGGAAGTTACAAAGATATCGGTAGTAATAAACTTACAATGTAGCTACTGGTACTTTTTGTGTAAAATTATGCTATTTTCGGAGACAAATCTTGATATTCTTAAAGTAGCTGGATATTTACATCACTGATTTTAACTGATATTGCTAATATAAACAATCTCTGAGCTTTTCCGAATGATCTGGAGCTGATGTTACCATGATATCTTTAGTAATAAACTCAGCTACAAGTTCATTTTGTTTAAAATCATGCAATTTTGGGATACAAATGTTGATATACCTGAAGTAGCTGGAATTTTACACCGCTGATATCCACTGATATTGTTGAAAAAAATCACTCTTTGATTTTTTCGACATGATATGGTACGGAATTAACTAAGATATCGTGAGCAATAAACACAGCTACTGGTACCTTTTGTTTAGAATTATGCTATTTCGGGATACAAATGTTGATATCATAGAATTAAGTAGAATTTTATGATATCCATTGAAATTGCTGATAAAAGCAATATTTGAGCTTTTTCACATGATCTGGTAGTGAAGTTACAAAGATATTTGCAGTCATAAACTCAGCCATTGGAACCTTTTGTGTAAAATATTCTATTTTGCGAGACAAATCTTGATATTCTTGAAGTAATTGACATTTTTACTCAGCTGATATCAACTGATATTGTTGATAACAACAATGTCTTAGATTTTGGAAATCGGTAGTAATAAACTAAGCTACTGGTACCTTTTGTGTGAAAATTATGCTATTTTGTGAGACAAATCTTGACCTCATAGAAGTAGCTGGATTTTTACACCGTTGATATTGTTGATAAATATATATAATTATAACAGTAACTTGGTCCGAAGGGTCGTATCACGTCGAGTTGACAGGCGCGGATCATCAGATCTAACGAGACGCGAAGTGTCGAGTTTGATCTGATGATCTGCGTCTGTCTGTCTGTCAACGTCTGTCAACGAGACATGAGACGGCTCTTCGGATCATTTATTATATACATGTACCTCCTCATAACTAGCAAAAAATAGCTAAAGAAAACTTTAGAGATCAATTGCATAACATTTATCCATAAAACAAAGCATAATAACAAGGGACTTTTTAAAGCGCAAGAAAAATAACGTAATATTTCTGCGTACTACGTCATCAGTTTCAGAGAGTGGTGATATTGATTCAGAAAACAACTTGTTAGTGATCCGGAAAATCGGATCACGACGTCATGTGATAGCGTAAATTCAACAGCAAAATTGGGTAATACACATGAGGTATATAATATAAAACAATTTCTGAGCTTTTCTACATGATCTGGCACTAATGTTTCCAATATATCGTTATTAATAAACTCAGTTACTAGTTCATTTTTTTTTTAGAATTATGCGGGTTTGGGAGACAAATGTTGATGTTGTTGAAGTATAGCTGGATTTTTACATCGCTGATATCAATTGACATTGTTGATAGGTACAATCTCTGAACTTTGAGTTTCATCGGCGACGCTGTTCAAACTTTTGCATTAAAATATATTATCATATTATGAATCGCGTTCTTTTCGTTTTATTCTGGAATATTTTGTAAGGTGGCCAAACTTTAGGTTATATTAAGTCTGTTTTCTTTAAAATTCCGAAACAAAACAACATCACAAAGACGGTTTTACAATTTCCCAAAAAGTAAAAAATGTATAGAAAATAAGAGAGTTAAATTTCTTTATCAGATAGATATTTTGAATAAACATAGACTCTTGATCAAAATAAAATGATTTTGTTTGTTTTATCAGTATTTTACAAAATTGAACTGAAAATCGGCCATGGCCTATATAAAATTAATCCTATCCAAATTTGGTATACATATCGTGCCTTTGTATGCCTGAAGATTAGCTAGCTATTGTGTATAAAATATTTGGTCCTCAATTTTGTTTGAAATATTTCAGGCCAATTCAATTCTAAGATAAATTGTGTTTGCAAAGAAAGTCATTACATAGTCAGAATTATTTGTGGATATAGACTTTATACGAGGTAGTTGAAGAAATGATTGAATAATCATCAACAGTACCGCCATAAGAATATGACAACAATATGTGAACTTTGTAGGTATATACTGCACTTATAATTAATGTGTAATGAAGATCGGCATTAGTGCAGTAAGGGTCGCCAGCGAAACTATGTTCAGGCTAGAACGGCAATATGCACCACTTTGCATCTCTTATCCTTTGCATTCTTTAAACATATTAAAAAACACTAACACAATATCTAGATGAATATTAGTTTAAAGAATCAAAGAATTTTCAAGCTTCGCAGATATAGCCACCAAGATATGTACCATTATCACAAAAGACATTGTGAAACCTGTACCGCTCTCCTGCATAAAAGAACATGCAGTCTTGGGGAGACCGGTCCAATCCATTGGGTTCTCCGGCGCCAAAGGCATGATATTTCATCTCAGTCATTTGTCCGTGCTTGATCCATCTCCAATCCCCACCGGGCTTTCTTCTGTTGATGTTTCTTCCCCCAACGTAGAAGTGAATCCCTGTCCATTAGAATCCGATATAAAGCAATTTTTTAAAAGTTGTTTTCTATATTTATAAATTAAAAATGTAAGTATTAGTCTTAATCAATATATATTAAACGAAATTCAATCATATGTAATTACTAAGATGTCAATTTGGTAAACATTTGATAATCGGTTACTCAGATGAATTTTCCAATCGTGTACAGTGTGTTCTTGAGCACCGTTCAGCTCTGTAACAATGTAAACCTCAAACTGTTTTTTTTCACGTTTATTAGTGTAAATAAACATCGTATCCAACGGAAATAAGATTTTTTGATATTGATTTTTAAAAACAAATTAAGACGAAAGACACAATTTAAACACTCAAACTTATTAATAAATAACAGTTCATATCAACGAGAAAGGAGAACAATCTGTTGTACAAGTTTGAATATTAGACTAGTGAAAGGAAAGATAGAAGTATTTATTATCAATTTCCATAAAAAAATACAAAGTAAGGGCTAATCAGAGAAGGGACGGGGCTTGTTGGGACCGCTTGTCTGATATTATTGCATTATTTCATTGGTTATTTCTCCACTTATCCGTTAAACTTACAACGCAAACTGATTTTCAAACTTTTGTTAAACGGTGTTCAAAATTATTTAATAGATTAAACTTAAGCGATGTTCATTGAAAACAATCATTGAGGTCTTCCAAAATTAAGGATCACGACAAGTTACAACATCCGTATACCCCCCCCCCCCCCCCCAAACTTTTATACACAACTACATGCGATAGGGGGCGTTCTGCAGGTGTACATTACAACAGGTCAACGCATATTTTAAGTTTTCCTTGACAGTTTTCTAATAAAATAAGACTTTGAATATAAAATATTATGTATATCCGCTTAACCGAGTACCGTTTTCATGCAGTTTTCGATAGTCGGACGTTTGATCGAGTACCCAATTAACTGGGTACTCCTTGACATCCATAGTATTTACAAATGGTAATAAAGGAGCATAATATGTCATACCTGTATTCATTTTCTTTAGAATTTCTTTCATTTGCAAAGCCTCTTCAAGAGTTTCAAAGTTTGCCAGATATCCACCAGTGTCTAAACATCTAGCCTAGATATTCAGTCAAGCAGATTGATAATTCTTAGATAAGGCTAATCGTGTTCAAAAATCCAGACTTGTAAGTTTATAAATGAAATCTTGTAAGTTTGTAAATACAAACTTAAATCGTATCAGTTTCATAGTATACATATGTAAGTGGGAAATTCAGACGTCCAAGCATGTAGTTCTGAAATCACAACTGTGTTGACTGTAAGTTCAAATTATGAATATGTGTATCTTTGATGTTGTAAACTTTGTTTTCTGGAACTAATATTTCCGAGCTCTGAATAAAACACAGAGACAATTCACACCTCCAAAAATGTAAAGTCTACATGTTTGTCGAATTTTGATTGCAAGAAACTATGGATAGCCATCAGTGCCACAATTCCTTTTTAACATTTTTTTAAATTTTTATAATAAATTTTGTTTTCCAAATTAAATACGTGTAAATTCTACCGACTTTATTTTTTATTTCTTACTTTAGTTCAAACTTATTGCTTATATTTTCCAGTTTTATTTTATTTCCTCATGGCCGTAGAGTATGCACCAGGGCTATTAAACTTAGACGAGCTCACTTTTCATCACAGTTTCACTTTCACCAAAGGATTGATTGTTGTTTAACGTCCCTCACGAGATTTTTCACTCATATAGAGACGCCATCATGCACTTGCCGGTGGAGAGCTGCAAATTTCGTCCTTTGCTCGGAACTTAGGGCCATTGAGCAGCAAGAAATCTTTTTTTTTTGCTGCGTCCCAAACTTAATTTGTTTACTACATGAAAAAATAATAGAGAGACTGAAATCAAAGGTGAGCTTATCAAAGTTTCTTGGTGCCGGGCCGGACAGGGGTGGGGAGCCAGTGTATTCTATTCCGATACATGTAAATGAAAGTAATTTCTAGTGTGCCCAAATGTCGGTATATTCATAAGAAAAGAAATCAAGGCTACTTCATTGTTATTTCCCATGAACAGCAATGCCTTTGGGGGGTCAGAAAATTTTTGTTTCTCTTGCTTACCCCCAACCTCTCTGAAATTGCTTCCAACTGGCCTGAAAAGGAGAGAAAACGTACAAGATTGAAATCATATACTGTTCGAGCAAGATCCCTGTTGACATGTAAAAAAGGTCGAAGAGCTCCTTTACTTTTTAATTTCATTTGGATTCCTTAGTTTAATTCTGTTGCGCACTGTAGATCTACTCTCTTATTAAAACTTTTGATTCTTCTTATAGTTTTAGCCAAAAAAAAAAAAAAGAAATACGTTAGGAATAGTGAATAGTGAAACATAATTTAAAATGTTATACTTTCATGTAAATTACTTGAATCTGATTCGTCGAGAAACATTTGATGAAAAACACTACTACCCGCTGAATAATGAATCCACGCCCTCCTGCGTAGCAACAGTCAACATTTCTTGAAGATGGGTGGTATTACAAAAAATAGCAAATGCGCGAATGGTTTTCTTTGGGTGAAAATGTTCAATGTTACACTCAACTTCATGCAATATTTATATAATATAAGATAAAATGAAAATACAACAGGAAAGCAAAAAATGAATATGTCCGTAGGAAGCAACTTCAGTGGACGGGGGGGGGGGGCATACAGATGGGGATACTTTCAACTACTCCCCCTCCCATTAAAAAGAAGTCAACAGACTGTTTAATTAAGGGGGCACAAGCATATATTAGCTATGTTTTCTATAGTATTCTATATATCGGAAAAGTTATTGGGGGGACGGCACATTCCCACTCCCGGAATCTGAAAAATATAAACAAGAAGTTAGAACTACAATAACAAATAAAAAGTAAAGTCGTTGGAATTTATTTAATTTGGAAAAAAATTTAAAAAGAAGTAAATAAGTGTATTCAGAGGCACAGTTAAGGTTACAAAAAGGAGGCGGAGCCTAATTTGTACGGAAAAATTGACTATGACATCATACACAATATACGTCATACAACATTTCTTTGAAATACCACAAAATGTGTTTATTTAACTTAAGTCAAATTTTCAATCTTCAGTAAAATGTTTATTAATTGTCAACTTAATCTCTAAATTGGCGGTTAACAGCAAATTAGTGATGCAATATTTATCAGTATTTTTGATTTTGACTATTTGACTTTTACAACACTTCAGCACACCATAAACTTTCGACTTAAGCTTAGGATGTGTCAAGATCCCGGGGCCAGGGCGCTGAAATATAAATTCCGGAAAACAAAGTTTACAACATCAAAGATAGATTACACACATTCATAAATTGAACTTACAGTCAACACAGTTGTATTTTCAGAACTACATGTTTGATTGTCTGAATTACCTACATACATATGTATACTATGAAATTGATACGATTACAAGTTTGTATTTCAAACTTACAAGATTGAATTCACAAACTTACAAGTCTGGATTTTTGAAAACGATTATCCTCTATATAACAAAAGTTATTGTAGTTTACGCCCTTAACCTTCATCTTTAATTTGATAATTGCTATACTTATACTACTTACAAATGCTGTGTCAGCTGACACTTTGTCTTTTTTGATCAGATAACAGGAATCCCAGAGCTTTTGAAACTGTTTTGGACAATCACCTGTGTTCATGCCAAAAAAGGAGAGATAGGTCGCGAAAATAAAATATGATATAACTCTGATGATTAAAGCGAATAACATGTATTTTTAGAAATTAATTTCATTTTAAAGAATATATAATTTATATGGTCTAAAAAATCTCTTTTACATTTCGTATGAATACAAAAATAATAATTTACTCTGTACATGTATTTTATTAAATACTAAATTGGAAATCATTTCAGCTTATTTTACTTTAAAACATATGATATTTAGATTAAAACAATACCTCCAACAATTTCAACTGCGTCAATCTCAACATATGAACGGGACACGGAACAATCAACTTCGATTCTTAACTCGTTTACAGGAAAATTTATTTTCTGAACAGAATAACAATTCATTAAAGGTTTTAATTCCATAATCTACACATCAGTTGCTTCTATATCAAAGCATGTTTAGAATGTTAAGAAAAGAAATAGTCTTGTATTGTAATAGTTTAACTTATGTACTTTGTTAAAACATCTAATTGTCACAAGTAGGCTAAATTATCGATATTGAAAAAAAAAGCTTGTGATTTTTGGAGACCAGGTCTTTCCACAATCTATTGGAATTCCCATGGGTACAAATTGCGCCCTTTATCGGCAGACCTATTTTGTCATCCACGTGAAGCAGATTTTGTTCAAAATCTTTTACGTGAAAAGAATAAAACACGTATTGTGGCCTTAACAAGACATTTAGATATATCGACGGCGTATTTTTACTTTAATTTCAAATAGTTATTTCCATTCTTATGTCGACACAATATATCCAGTTGAGTTTAATATAAAAGATTAATTTATGGGTTTTTTATTTTGAATACTGTTCGTTATCTCCAAACGTTTCATACCTAGAGTCCGACACATATGTTTCATATTTACATATATTTTACTTGAAAAAAGACATTAATGGTAATCTAATAACCTGGTTTTACGTGATGACTTTACCTTTCCAATGGTCAATTACAACAACTTATACAGCAATAAACCTTTATCAATACACAGGTGGTTTATATCACTCAAATGATTCGGTGTGCAATAGAATGTTCCATGTATGATCAATTTCTGAAAGGAAGTAAGTTACTGACAGAAAAGTTGCTGGAGCAAGAATATCAGCAGTCCCCTTCAAAGTCATCCTTTCGTAAGTTCTGTAGCCGATACATTGACCTTATCATTAAATACAATCTTTCATAAAGTCCAATGCTGATTGAAGGTTTTCATATTAATTTTTAGGTCATTATTAAAAAAAATGAATTGTCGACGGATGTTTTGTTATTTCCCGACCATGACCAGAAGCACACAGCGGGTTTGATCGGTTGGCAGGGAGATGCTTACTCCTCCATGGCACCTGATCCCACCTCTGATGTTTAATATGATTAAGTTCTTTAAAAAGTTTATCTCAACAAAATGAGTTAAAAAATTAATGATATTTAGAATGTATTTTTTTATAACGGAGATCAGATAAGCAAAAGGGTAAATTAAGAATAAAATCATTGTATATCAGTGGAATCTTATTACTAAAGATAAATAGTACTTTTTGATATAAATAAAAAGATATTTGTTTCGAAAAAGCTCACTTGTAGTTTTGGTGAAAATATCCTAGACTTCCTGATTAGATGTGCATGCGAAACCTTAAAAATTTCAACCCACTGGTTTACTTTGTTCTTCGCCAATATTCTCGTTACACCTCCAGCATGAAATGTTTCGTATATATTGACCTCAGTAATCCACACCTTTTCTACAAATTTGACCTGATAATGTAGAAAATTTATTTTTTTTTTAAAATATCAAAGAAGGTACTTTGATATGATGACATAACTTTATATATAGAATCTAAGAATGAGCTACGCAATTACTTATGAACATAAGTGTTTAACTTGAAATACACCCTGATGATACTACATGTACATGTAAAATTATATCTGTTTTTATTCCAAAGAAATAAAATCAATAACATCTTAATCTTTATTTGATATACCTTTTACCTATTTTCTTACATGTATAAACTTACCTGTATAAACTGATGAGCATTTTGTTGTCCTCTTGCCTGTGTCCATGAGCTCGGATAACTACCATAGCGAGGATAAACATTAGGTTTTCCCAAAATCTGTGTAGCTGAGTATCTAAACGATTTAAATTTCATTATTGAAAATCATTAAGATTTAAAAGTAATGCATGCAATTAAAAATTATCAAAAGTTATTAATGACAGAATAACTAAGGGGTTTGTTTAAACGCCTTGAAATGACTTTACCGAGTTGCGTCGTACTGTGAAGAAAATGATGTAACTCCCGAGACCCATTGGCGTTTGATAGCTGTAAAAATACATTGCATATGTACTAAAGAAGAATCTACAAAATTAGTTTAATCCTGATGTTGTTTATTTCAAAATCCTGCCTCATAGGATTAACATTAAGTCCCTTTTAATTAAATTCCCAAGGTGTTCGCAGGAGAAAAATTTTACAAATTATTTTTATAATGGTATTTTATCAATCAATATTTTTGCATTTTGTTATAAATTGTCAATGATTTCTTTAATTAAAATCTGAAAATACATTCTATAAACAATGTTTTAAAGTGAAATTTTCTACCTACCTTGTGCGGAAGAAATGATAAATATAAAAACGCACAACATAAACATCATTGATTTTTTCCCTACACAATAATGGAATTTGTTCTTTGTTCTGCACTGTGGCTGGTAAAGTAAATAAAATACAAATTGGTATCGTGTGTCATAGCCCTACTTCTTTCTATTTAAGGTTTGTATCAAATGTAATAACATATAGAGATAACAAACATTATTCATTATCAAAAGTCCATAAAACAATACAAAATAAAATTGGAGCAGAGCAAACACAGACTTCCAAAACATCAGATATGGAGTCAGATGCCATTGAGGAATGAGCATCCCCTGCTGACCGGTCACATCCACTGTGCGCTCCTTTTCATGATGTCAACATCTGACATGTACGAAGATTTCAAAAATTATTTTTTTTTTTTAGTTCTAATGTTTAAACACTTTTCAGTAAAGATGGAGTACTCGTAAAGATGTGCTTTTATTTTCAGAAATAAAAAAGCACATAATATTGCAAAATCATGATTAGAGTATGGTATCGGCTATTATTAAGCCACAACCCCACAGAATATTCATTTATAAAATCGCAAAATCAAAATATATATTATATAAAATATTTATAATCCTGGTTTAAATTTCCATTATCATTTGTTATGCGCCCGGATCGATAGATCCGAGGCGTATATTGTTTTTGTCCTGTCTGTCTGTCTGTCTGTTTGATTGTTTGTTTGTTTGTTTGTTTGTTTGTTTTTGTTTGTTTGTTTGTTTGTTTGTTTGTCTCCAAACTTTCACCTTCGCCATAACTTTTGAACCATGAAAGGTAGAAACTTCATATTTGGTATGCATACTTCACTAATTAGGTGCTTTCAAATGACACCAATATTTATGACCTTGTGGCCTTGAAGGTGACCTATATGCTAAAAATAGCTTTTCTGTCTGAAAACTATAACCTTTGCCTTAACTTTTGAACCATGAAAGATAGAGACTTCATATTTAGTATGCATACTACACTGATAAAGTTCTTTCGAATGACATCAAGGTCATTGACCTGGTGTCCTTGACTGTGACCTATATGCTAAAAACAGCTTTTTCGTACCTTTCAC
>PRKT01000283.1:510319-526759 GCA_003671525.1 Saccostrea glomerata
ATAACTTATGATCATTGATTAAGTTGAGGTACAAGGGGGCAGTACAGCCAACTGGCTTGTGTCTTCACGTTGGTACAGAAGCCAATTGGTTTATCGATCAAATCGGATTGTGCAAAGTCGCCGTAGTCAGTGACTAGTTAAAATGTAGCTGTGTGACGTTAGCTATAGGTTTGTCATTAGGACAGAGAAGCTCTTACAAAGTTAAATCATACTGTGTAAGTATATTGTAGCCACTTGGCTAGAGTTATATAGGCAACTTGGTAAGCAGTTACATACCAGGCAGGTGTTAAAGGCTAAATCAAGAGGTACCAGGCAGGTAGATGTTGACTTATATAGTCAGTTGTATAGTGAGGCAATTATCATATGGCACCAGGCAGGTGCCGGTATTAACTGATGATATATTATTATACAAAGCACTTAGGTCATTTGATTTAAGGACACCAGGCAGGTGTCATATTACTTTCTGTATATATTGCATTCAATCATATCCCCAGTAAAACTCGGTAATCCGAGCACGGACCTACTGACCGCTCAGATCCGACACGTTACAGTAGTACGTTGCAATTGAGTGTCAATCTTAAAACTTAATTTCTGTTTCACTGCTTTAGTGTAACTGGGCTAGTTACGATATGTAATGTGTATAATGTGTTACATATACTTTCTTAACGTCGAAATAAAATAAAGGCGCTAAGAATGTTTTATTTTTAAAATTTAAATGAAGCTATCATACCTTTTTAATAGATCAGTCCAAAGAAAAGGCGCGAATATTTACTCGTGGCGTTTGGCGCGAAATTATGAATGCTTTTTATAATTCTTAGACAGGTGAACTGTTGCAAAAGTACCGGTATACACAAGTATAATTAGAGCAGTACTCCCAATAGCTTAATGGTTAGCGCGTTGGGGATATAAAAGTAAATTAAAAAAAAGCGCAGTCACGTTGGCGACATAGGTCCAATCCTCTTGTGACCAAAATTTTGAATCTCTACTCAGCTCGATTTTACGTGGGTTTCTTTTCCCAAAAACGGACGGAAGACCTCTCGTTGCTCGCAACGAGATCGTATCTAGTTCTTTTTATTATTATTATTTTTTTGTTGACAAAGGTTGGGATATTTTTACTGGTATGTTCCACTGTATTGGATCCGCGACTTTAGAAGATATCTTTGGAGAGATTCCAATCATTATTTCTTACCGTTCAATATAGCTAGTGGTAGAGCGTTCGTCTTGTGATCGGGAGGCCCGGGTTCGATTCTTTTCGTTCGCGGTGCCGCGTCAAACCATAGACGTAAAGATAGGTAGAGACTGTTCCTTCGCCAAGCGCTCGGCATCAAAAGTTAAAGTCACGGGTCTTTCGGATATGACCGTAAAACGTAGGTCCCGTGTCGCGGTAGGCGCTGGCACGATAAAGAACCCTTACTGCTCAATGGCCCTAAGTGCCCAGTATAGGTCTAAAGAAGCCCTTCACCGGTATATGGTGACGTCTCCATATGAGTAACAATTCTCGAGAGCGACGTCAAATTAATGTATAGTGATATGTCATATAGTCTCCAGAACTCCTTTAAGTTTTTGATTTTTAATGGAACTAGAACAGAAAAGTTCGCTTGTAGGCTTAAATACTGACTTAGAACTTGTGGGAATGTGGATATTTATTTTGTATGTATTCAATGGAAGTCATTCCACAATAGATTCCATTTAAGGGTCCTCCACATCATGTGACTTGTGACGTATATAGAGAAAAAATACTTTTACTTCCGCTTTGATCGAGTTTCTGCATGAACGATTTAACCTAACACCATTTGTAAACAATGAACACATGGCATGAGCACGGAATGAACGATGAAAAAGGATGTGCGTTTTTTTTTTTGTTAAATAAAAGAACAACAGACGTCTTGGATTATGTTAATAATAATAATTCGTAAACAAAATGGTACCGATGGGTATGGCGAAAACCGTTTACTAGGTTATTTATACTTTCAGGCTAATCAACCGAGTCTGTTTTGATAGTTGAAATTTCACACACTAATTTGTGCGTTTCAATAATACATTATCTCATTGCTGTTTTTAAATATTGATAAAATAGTGTTCTTTTCTAGTTTTCCTCTTTTATATTTGTCCAGATCAGTGGCCAGTAATAATTATTACTAAATTTAGTATGGTATGTGACGTATGTGGAGACTTGCCAAAGTTTTTGAGTCCTGGGCAACAGGAAAGATAACTCCAAAAAGGAACTTAGATACCGAGGATTGTGAAAATGTTTTTTCTCAATCAGAGCATTTAATTTTAATTCAATTTTTTGATGTAATCTCATTCATTAATGTTTCTTCTCCACAAAAAGAGTCCTATTGATTTTTCTCGAGATGTATTTCAGAGAAAATGAGTTTTATGTCCTTTTTATAAATGAAATAAATTTCTGTAAAAATAGGTTGATAGATAAAAATAAATTTTTATGGGTATTCTGTGAGCTTAAAAATATACGAAAGGATAAGGCAAAGTTTGTTGTGCCAGGTATGAAAACGCTTTGGGAAAAATTTCTTATAACTTGTGAAATAATTATTTTAAAAAATCAGTATAAATTACATTTTAATCCCTGGACAGTTTTTTTAAGGTTGATATGCTTGTTAAAAGTAATGCTCAATAATAAGAGAACATAAGCTGGGGGTGTGTGGAGGACCCTTAAACTTTATAGATAAATAAAGCAAAAAGTTATTTTAGATTTTTGCATATCTGATGGGGAAAATGATACTTTTGTACTGATAGGAATATTAGCAAATCATCATTTATTTACTCTGCCTGAGCATGCTTTCATCCTTTATGATTGATGTTTTAGCACACGTGTAGTTTTAATTTGAAATAATTTCAATAGTTACATAAAAGTAATTACACAAAACACTTTACTTAGCACCATGATAGAGAAAGGCCAAATTCTTTACATGTAATTTCATTAGTTTAAATGTAATTATTGAAATTTGTAACATGACCAACAATTATCTAGAGACATGATTCAGTTTATGCTCTTTCTAACCAAACAAACATTTATTACATTTAGATGTAAATTTTTAAAACATCACAATGTATTTTCAGTCGTTGGAACTTATTTATTCTTAAACAAAATTTCCTGCAAATCCATAGGAATCAAGATATCGGTAACCAAAGACAAGCAAACCAAACGGAGAACCTGATGTTGTGGCTAGATTCAAAACACCAGGCGAAACTTCCACGGTTAGAATCGATCCTATCCGCCCATCATTCAGAATATTTTCGTCTTCAAAAAGAATCTTTGTTTGTTTTATAGCTTGTCCATTAAGTCGAAGATCAGATTTGGAACTTTTGTCGATCATAATTGTTACGTAATTAGTAAGGTAGCCTTCAGGTATAGGGATGGTGTACTGACTTTTGGTCTGAGGAACTTTCGGAATCTTAACCATGTATGGAGAACCAGAGTTACCATTATTCGTATTTCCTTTTACAAAGCTGGTTACTGAGGCACGGGCTTGAGGGATGTAGATGACTGCTGTTTCCTTCGCCTTCAAAGTAAAATCAAAAGGTGTTCTAGGAAATAGAGTTATATCATGCTGTGCATTACCTACTAAAATTTTGCCTGTCGTGCTTGAGGACTCGTCAGTCATTATGATCAAACGTGAACCATCGCTTTTGAAATCAGCTGGTACAATGTACATACTGCCCCATTCTCTAGTTGGGGACATTTGTTCCATCAAATGACTACATCTGATCGATTCTGGAAACATGTTGCATCTATTTCCAGAAAACACAGCCACGGGTTTAGAAGACTCGACTAAACTTCCTGATAAATCAACCTCGTACTCCAGTTGCATGGTCTCCAAATTATTCAAGGTGACTACTCGGGGGTCAGTAAAGCTTTGATTTCTCTCTGCATCATAATACAACACGTCTATCTTAACCAATGTGTCGTCCTCCAAAGCAGCAATACCGAATACACTGTTGTAAATTGGATGCTTTTCATCATGAGGATCAGAAGATACTACCACGTACCGAGTACCGAGTTTTTCTACTGGGGAAATCAGAGAACCGTCGTTGGATTGCGAATAGTTGTTGTCGAATAGAACAAGGGTTATAGCCTCTGTTGAGCGAATTTTAACGGCTTTTGGTTCTGTCTTGAAAGACATGCTTTGCATTTCAGGAGGTAGTGGAATTTTAAGTTGAGAGGTAAAGAAGAATGTTTGGCCAATGGTGGATTTTAGGGAGGGATTCAGATTGTTTGATGTGGTGATTTCTACAATTGCTGGAATATTTGTTGTCATGTAAATCAGTGACGATTGACTGGATGCATAGTAGTGGTTCCTCATAATCATAAATACGTATTCGTGTTTGAAAGCTCCCTTAAAATCTACAAAAGTAATTTCCTCTTACAAAATAATCTCTGAATTGAGGAATTATTTGAATATAAAACATTATTATTAAAAACGAAGACAAAGAGAAAATGGAAAACAAAAGGCACTTTATAAATAAATGTATTTGTAACATTATGAATCCTTATTATACAGAATAAAAATGCACCTCTTAAGCCTATCATTGCAACATGTTTTTGGGACTTTGTGTATAATAAGGCACAAAGACGATATTTCAGGTGAAATACTTCGTTACTCTTGTAATGGTGCATGAAATATGTGTTTCAAATATAGATATTTGAACTTAATTTTTTTTCGGCTGGAACTGTTTTTTTTTATCTTAAAGTACGGGTAGATTAAACTCAAACATGCGACTCAAATAAAAAAAAATTATCAATATGCTTAATTGATTTTTAAAACACTAGTATTTGATAATGTTTACATAGAATTATTTAGTAGATGAGCATTTGTGTATTTGGTTTAAGAAGTTCTAGACAGGACTCACTGAATCTTCATAGTGTTTTAATATTATATAAACAATATACATTTAATACATGAATGATATAATCATATATTAGAAGTATTTTTTGTCTTTTTTGTTTTACAAAGAAATATTTTGCGTGTGTGTGTGTGGGGGGGGGGGGGGCGGGGTCAAACAAATATCTAACCTCATTTCATTTTACAGAGGAACATGATAGATACTTATCTAATCTTACCAAAACATCATTACTTGCGGAAAGAGATGTAAATACATCGATATGTATTCTTCTTTTAGCATAATAGTGGTATCTTGTTTTTTTATTTTTCTAAACTTCCATAATCAAACAGGACTGAGTCTCGATAAAGTATCGTGCCAATGATAACTACCTGCACAGTTCTGTCCTGTCCATCCTTTGCTACACACGCACACATGAGAAGTGTCTGTATCGGTACACGTTCCACCGTTCTTACATGGCATAGACCGACATGCAGATTCCTTGTCTGTAAAGGAATGAAAAAATACATAAATATTGTAATTGTTCTATAATTGAAGTTTGCAACTTGAAATGTTATGTTTAAATAAATATATGTCCGTCTTCAACCTATTTCCTCTTTTTAAAAAAAGCTCAATTTTTTTTTCAAACTTTATTTAACAGATCCTACTCATTATCAATTATCATATGAACTAATAAGCTGGTAGCTACAAGGGACGGTTCACTTGCTAAGCTCAATTACAAGTAATTAGAAGTAAAACAATTTAAATGTGTGTAGCATTTCGCAGAATCCTTCTAAAAATAATATATTTAAGAAAAAATACCGATCAAACATTTACATTACGTATCCAACCCGTATTTTATCTTTATATTTGCTTTAAATTTATATATAACACGTCTGGATCTAGCGAATAAAATGTTTTGATAGGCCACAATGACTTGCTACAAAAATTATTTAATCCGCCTCATTTTGTACAATTGTACAAATCTTTGAAGCAGATTCTTTGATCTTGAATGATAATAAAAGATGTAAAATGAGCAACCCTTACCTAACTTTTGACGACACTTCGGTCCTGTCCAGCTCGGCGGACATTTACAGTAGCGGGAAGAGTCAGGTCTAATACACAGCTTTCCTTTGTAACACATATTTCCACCCCGAAAACAAACGTCACCTCTTTTACCTATTATATTCAATATCTATGTTAATTATGACGTCACAATGCTTATAGATATTGGCCAGTTTAAAATAATATTGATAAATAATAGTTTTAATCATTACTTATACAATCACTCTCATGCAAAGTGACTTTTTACCTTCAAGTTTACATCTGAATATTTATACTCCCGATTTTTTTCTTAAATAACATCGTTTAGATTAATGCGTATTTAACCCGTTCAAAAATTAATTGTCTGACCCATATGTATAAAAAATATTGCTACGTCTTAATGGCTTGTATTATTAAATGTTGTAATCCACCCCAGTCTGTAAAGTTGAATTGATTGTTAATGCCAGGGCAAATATTTTAAAAATATATATATATATATATCTAACTATAAAATATTTTCCTAAGAGCTAGGTTCACTTTACGCATAAAATAGCCCTGTCTTTTTATCAATTAATAAATTATCACCCTTTTTCCGATTTCAAATATCAACATAAAGTAGAGACCTTATGCTTTCATTTCCTATATTAAAATTTGTTTTTGAGAATATAAGTATAGGAAATCAGGCGTTGAGAAAATGCAATGTTCTTGAATTTTGCAGACAACATGCGTATTTGACTACCTTTAGCAAAGAATTAAAATATGAGCACAGCTCACGATCCAAAAATTAAAACGTGCTTTTTAATCTTAAGAACTTAGATCCTTCATTATATATTTGTATATTTTACAGGTTGTGCACAATATGAAATATTGAAAAAATTCCTTCAATTTTAGACCATTTTCAAAGGAATTTACAAGATATGGGGGAAATGTTGCATTTTGTGACGTCATAATGCATTGACTGTAGGGAAAAGTACGTCATGTTTAATAGATACATGGTTACAAACAGTCTAAGTGATAAATACTGCATTTTCAACCTAAACTGAACAGTTTTGATTTATCAGAAATCCTCACGGCAAAATAAGGCCAATGTGGCTTTAGCTCTTTATACTGCGGTTTAAAAATTTAAAACATATGCTGGATAGCAGAAAATATCAGAATAATTACATTTTACTTATATTGTAATTATATTATATATACTGGGTATAAAGTAATTCATGATTCACATATTTTCATATTTTAAAACGTCAATAATTTCATTCGACACTATATGTTGCCTTCAAACCGTATGACAGGTGCCCGGTCCGTGTTGAACGGTGCGGTTATCAACTTCATTTTTTTTTGCTATAGTATTTTTCTAGGTCAAAGAAGAAATTGTACATTGGTGTAAAGAAGGACATTTTGTGAGTAATATTTTTTTCGGATTCGATTTCTAGAGTTACCTTTCTTTCTCCATAGATTCTTCGCAAATATGACAGAGATCACCAAAAGAACCTGGAAAAAGAATTAACAGTGAAGCTGCTTAATTAAAACCATAGTTAAGGCAACGTTTTCTCGTATATTCAATAATAGAATAAAAGTATTTTTCATAATTAAGCTCATATGGCTAGCGGAAGCTTGAATATTTTTTTTTAATGAGTAAAATCTATCATTATGATTTATCTAAAAAAAAAAACATCTCTCTAAAACTTGGTACAAATTACGAAAAAAGAATATGGTTTCTTTTAAATTCCATGAAATGTCACAAATTTAAAAAGAAATGAATGAAAGAAAGCAACTCACTACAAATAGGCGCAGAAACATCTTATTAGGTATGTGTTTCTCAAAAAAGTATTTATGTATTATTTTATAGTCGCCAGCAAAATTATAATGGGTAAACACGCTGAACAGCTGCATTCAACCAAAATCAACCACGAATCTTTTCATTAAAAAATTTATTATTATGCTGAATATAAAGTACAAAATTTTAATAATAAATAGAGAAAGAAAGAAAAGAATAATGTTAATGAAATTTTTTTGCTTATTGCTTTTATTTTCAACTCGATAAAAATGATATTTAAAAAATCACCTTTAGACATCTTATCTTGATTTAAATATAAGTTTCTACAGATAACGAAAACAACAGAAATATTATGCTATTAATGTGAAAAGGATTTAATCAAAGTTCAATATTTAATCCTTCTTCTTATTTATACGAAAAATAGATTTGAAGATAAGGAATAGTCATTTCCATCCCTAATGGGACCTAATTCTCTACCCTTAAATGTATGTCAGGTACATAATACACTGATATTATATTAAAGCATTTTAGAGTGGAAAAGGATTGCCCGCGAGAAAGTTTTAAAAATGTCATTAATTAGGCAGTAGTTAATTAATAAAGATTGCATTGAAGTCTATGGGGAAAACCTTTTTTTTCAAAATAAAAATTCAAATAATTTGAATATCAGTAAATCCTGCGGTGGAAAGATGCATTGAAACATTAAAAATAGAATGACAATTAAAAACAATTTTTTTACCGGCTAATTTTTTTTTATTAATTTTTTATTAAATAAAAAAGGGGAGATAACTCCTACCAAAACTCAAGGTCGTAAATCAGGACAGATCCCACTATACACACTGATAGTAATAAATGGGAAATATGTCTACACATCAGTTATGTATTCAATTTCACTGAATTTGTTCCCATTAGGGATTGAATACCTTAATTGTTTTAAATCGGAGCAGGGAAAACAGGGACCTCTGAACATATCAGAAGTTGGATCAGGTACTTAGAGATTTGAGCATCCCCTGCAGATCGCGATCGGTCACACCCGCCGTGTCGAAACACCAGAAAAATTGTCCATAGACAGCTCAGTGATTAAATAACTACATGACCGTTATTATGAAAACGCCATCAAGCATTTGACAGGATGATAGATCGTCAATAAAAAATAATTTTCCGTAAAGCAGGGTTTAACCCAGCAGACACACAACATTGAATAAACTTTGAATCAACGTTGTTTTTCTATGTTGATTCAACATTGATTTTATGTAAGATTTTGAAAATTTGTATCAACGTTTAAGTCTTAACATTGAATCAACATTGATAATCAACGTTGATTATATGTTGAAACACAGTTAATTCAACATTTATTCAATTTTTTATTTTGGAAAGGGGGGTGTCATATAGTAATAATATACTTATTTAAAATTTCAACCTATTTATTGCACGGTTGCTAAGATGCCTTCGTAATTGTTAAAGGGATAGCGACCCTCTGATAATACAGATAACTTTCACATTACAAAATAGTAATACTACTGACAGTTTCCTTACTCAGTTTTCTGAGACCTCTGAGTAGTCATTGTAATGAGATCTAACATAGGATGGAAACATTACTTTCTATTTCTTTTGCAAATTTCTTTGTAATTGTTTTATTATATTTAACAATAAAACATTTAAATCCAACATTAAATGCCTTATAAATTGAATAAGTTGTATCTTTTTAAGTACCATTTTAAAAATGGTTTAATATTTCAAGTGCTTAATACAGTATTTTAATTGGAATGAATTTTTTTTCACATGAAGAAACATTCTAACATGATTTAAATAGGTATAATAGTAAGTATTATTTTCATATGCACCTCATATATTATATTTAATGTTGTGATAATAAATCGTTGCTCTTTCTATTCTCTGTGTTCAATTTCTTCAATTCATAATCTGCACATAAAAATCATTTCTGAAAAAAATTAGCAGCGCTTTATGCTTCAAACTATTTTCCATGCGGTTCTAATTAATGTTATTGTTGTTTATGAAAATCAATATTACAAATTAACATGCATTCTCTGTCAGCACCAAAAAATCTGGAAACGACATATCTCCGATTTTGATGAAATTTGCACCACAGGTGCACCTTGGTACAAAACCAGCAAATATGGTGTTAGAAGTTTCCCACGTGCACCCGGTTGCCATGGAGACGGATCCATTGAATTTGGCCATTTTCGGCCATTTTTGACCAAACAAAAACATGAAAATTGAGGAAATATGAATGCATTTTTATCTTTATGTAGTGAACTCAAATATAAATCTTTGTATCATAAGAAAACATCAACTGTTAAAGAATACAGGGCATATAACCAGTTATTCCAGAATTGACCCCACTCTTAGAAAACGGTTCTGCAAAAAAGCATAGTTTCTCAAAATGTGAAAAATGGAAAATTTGGCATTTTTTGAGAAATTTAAGGTTAAATAAAAAAAATTGTCTACGGAAATTTTTCAAATCATATGCGTGTCGTCAAACGTCAGTATTAGTAGTGTCCCCTCATGAAAAAATTGGAGTGGGATCTCAATGCTATTTTTAGTAATATGTATCTAAAAATAGACATATTTCAGAAAAATCCAAAAAATGAAATTTGGGCAGAGTTTAAGATGCCATTGCTAGGTAATTATGAAATATACTGTAAAAGTCAATATGCTGATGTCAGAGACTGGACACCAATAACTACCATGCATATTATTTTCAGGGATTTCCGTTTTCTATTTATAGCTTCAAATGCCTAAATATAGACATGTCTCATAAAATGATGAAAAATGTCAATTTTCCATCATTTTGAAGCTCCACTGAAGCATAAATGATAAAAATATGGATCTCTCCAATATTTCATCAATAAGAACAAGGAATAGTATAATATCTCACAAATTATTGAGGACAGGCTCTCATCTCTATAAATAGTACAAATGTCTAAAAATAAACACATATGAAATTAACTGTTTAATGTTGATTTTCCACTAAATCTAAATAAGAGATGGGAAATTTACCGACTTTCTGTCATTAACTGTAACTGATATTATGTGACTGACAAGAACAAAAGAACATTCAATGGAATGCAGCATGAGAAGCAGAGGTTTCCATTTCTATTTATAGTAACACATGTTTAGAAATAGACGTAATGCAAAATATCGGGAAAATGTCGTTTTTGTACTTTTTTCTAAAATTTTGGATGAATAATTGTTGACTATCTGTTTTTAACTGCTATTGGCATATGGTTACCAACAAGTAAAAGAAAGCCTTATATCAAATACAAAATGAGAAGCAGTGGTTTCCCTTTCTATTTATAGTAACACATGTTTAAAAGTAGATGTACTGCAAAATGTCAGAAAAATGTAGTTTTTTTTTTGTACTTTTTTCTCACATTTTGGATGAACAATTGCAGACTATCTGTTTTTATCTGCTATTGGCATATGGTGACCAACAAGTAAGAGAAAGCATATACGAAATACAGAATGAGAAGCAGAGGTTTCCATTTCTATTTATAGTAACACATGTTTGAAAATAGACATACTGCAAATTCACGAGTTGCATTTTTTTAACATCAGGAATGGACAATGTGCAGACAAACGGCTTTATTTGTTATTGACGGAAGGTGACTAACGAGTATGAAAAAGCTTTAGCTTAAGTGTATAAGAATAATGTGCAGGGGTATTTTTCCATTTCTACCTATACTAACGTATAGTTATAAATAGACATTCAGCAATTAATCAAGAAAATGTAGAATCATTCTTTTTTCTCAAATTAGGGATAGGAAATTGCAGTCAAACTTTCATTAGCTGTAACTGACATAATGTAACCGACACATACAAGAGAGCAGTAACCGAAATGCATTATAAGATGGGTTTCCATTTTTATTTATAGGTACTCATGTTTTAAGATAAACGCTCAAGTGAGCTTTTATGATCATTTGTGTCTTGTCAGTCGTTGTCATTCTCGTTGTGAACTTTTTATATTTTCATCTTCTTATCAAGAACCACCGGGTTAATTTAAATTTAACTTGCCGCAAAGTATCCTTGAATGAAGGAATAATACCTTTTCTCTGTTCGATTTTTCACTAAGCTAATAATTCATATTTCTGACCAATATTAGTTTGTTTAAACGCCTATTAATAGCCATTTCTGTAACTAAAGTTACTCTCCATCCTCTCATAAAGACAAGTTAATTTTTAGTGGTAGTAGTATTTAAAAACGCAACAAGGAATCTTTTTCAAACACTGATACCAATGTATGACAGCTTATAGCCATGAAAATCAAGTCTTTAAAAAGGAGATAAAACTCTAGGGTCATAACAAAATATTTGTGAATTTTTAATTTTTTCACATTCGTGTCGGAAGCAAATTAAAAGTGAAGAGGGGGGTCCAAACATGAAATCCTATTTCATGGGAGGGATATCGAACTTCTTTCAGTACCATTTTTTTTCTTTCAAACACTACCACTTATCCTTATTCGACTACACTGCAACATGCCTGCAGAAAGAGGGGGCTAAATCTACTCCCCAATGTTTATTACCTATATGATGTCTATCTTTGAACCCCTCCTCCCGGTTCCAACACCTACATGTATGTTTATACGTAAAATAAATTTATAAAAACCAAAACAACAAATATTTCTAAATGCTTTAGTTAAAGTCTAGAGAAATATATACATGCATGTATAGAGAGAGAGAGAAATCGAAAGTAAGCCAACTCAAAAAAATTGGGCCAATTTCAGATTACTTTTGAACAAATTGTGGTGAGGCATGCATGGATCAAAGGGGATCTGGATCCCTGGAATATTCAACTTTATTATACCCCGCAGTTTACAGTATGTCTATTTTTAAATTCATGTTACTATAAATAGAAATGGAAACCTCTGCTTCTCATTCTGTATTTGATATAATGCTTTCTTTTACTTGTTGGTAACAATATGCCAATAGCAGTTAAAAATAGATAGTCAGCAATTATTCATCCAAAATTTAGACAAAAATACAAAAAATGACATTTTTCCCATATTTTGCATCACGTTTATTTTTAAACATGTGTTACTATAAATAGAAATGGAAACCTCTGCTTCTCATTCTGTATTTCGTATATGCTTTCTTTTACTTGTTGGTCACCATATGCCAATAGCAGTTAAAAACAGATAGTCAGCAATTATTCATCCAAAATTTAGAAAAATACAAAAAATGACATTTTTCCGATATTTTGAATCACGTCTATTTTTAAACATGTGTTACTATAAATAGAAATGGAAACCTCTGCCTCTCATTCTGTATTTCGTATTTGCTTTCTTTAACTTGTTGGTCACTGAATGCCAATAGCAGTAAAAACATATTGTCTGCAACTTCTCATCCAAAATGTGAGAAAAAAAATACAAAAAACTACATTTTTCCGATAGTTTACAGTGTGTCTATTTTTAAACATGTGTTACTATAGATAGAAATGGAAGCCACTGCTTCTCATTCTGTATTTCATAATTTGATATAATGCTTTCTTTTACTTGTTGGTCACTGAATGACAATACTAGTAAAAAAAACATATTGTCTGCAATTGCTCATTCAAAGTGTGAGGAAAAAAGTACAAAAACTACATTTTTCCGATAGTTTACAGTATGTCTATTTTTAAACATGTGTTACTATAAATAGCAGTTGAAAACAGATAGTCAGCAATTATTCATCCAAAATTTAGAATAAAAACTTTCTAAGGAGAAATTTATAGCAGAGGGTCGGGACCCCTTAAATAAAAATATACGGTATATCACTATATAAAAAAAATTATATATTGTAAACAGTAAGTGTTTAATTTCCTATCAATAGTTAATTGTGTTACAATCATTTTCACCAAAATACATTTTATGAATTAATCATGTTACAAAACCCAAGCATTTACAAACGTTTTGTATTATTTTCACATATGGTCATGAAATAGTCCAGAACATGAAACCATTCCAAGGTAAGATACAAATCTTATAGGGTACAACTTTTGATGCACCAGATATGCATTTCGACAAATTGTGTCTCTTCAATGATACTATTACTCTGACATGCCGAAATTTATTTCTTTAAAGAGTATTTTTTTTTTAAATTAAATCTTGGTGTTGAGTCCTGAGTGGTGTGTTATGCTGTCAAAATTCAAATCACTTTACTCATTGAAATTGACAATTCTTTTTAAAATTTCCCAGGCTGTTGTTCTATTGGACAGCATCCTGTTAACCTGTGTTATATATATGACTAGAGTAATGATTGATTTAAATCCTCCAATCTTGTGAACCTTTAATCAGAAAAACTACTATAGCAAATTGATTATATTTGTGTAACTTAGATAGGGACTAGTGGTAAATAAAACTGATTCAAAACTGATTGACAACACTTTTTGATGCATTATGCGCTCTTTACTGAAGATCGTAGTCGCCATTTTGTTAATGGAATATTTGAAACTAACAAAAAGTATTCGAGCCCGAAAAACCATTAGACATTGCAAATTAGGAGGAGAGCAAGATGGATCTGTAAGACATCAGAAGGGGGGAGGGGGGTAGGTTCCATGGAGAAGTGATCATTCCCAGCAGCCGTGTGCTCCTTGTCATGGAAATCCGTCTACGATTCAGTCTGTTAACGCGTTAATAATAGACTAACAATTACATGTAGTATTAAAAACGTCTGTCAGCATTTGACTCAGTGATAGACATTTTTTTGCTGACAAGGTCATTGTATCGGACATAGTTTGTATGAATTGATGACACTTAACGAGACTGTTAATTTTCTGCTTTCATCAACTTGTCTGTCACTAACTTACCTCGTTTTAGAAATGATTGATACGCAGAGTATTCTTTGGTGTATTGAATCCATTTAGAGATGTAAAACCCGTATGCAGGTGTTAGGGATATTATTGCTTCATAAGTAAGACTTTCACGAAAGTAAATTTTAAGTCATCACGATTCCTATAAAGTTTTTTCTGTTAGATAACCATATGCATGAATGAAATATCTATCTATTCAATAGACGTGTCCCGATCTGTGGTATCTTTCATCGCTTGCCGGAATATATCGTGTCTACAAAAGAATATAAATACCAGAAGAGGTTTGCTAATAACTGGTAAGCTATTGTTACCAATGGAAAAATCATTTGATTGTTGGACGACCTAGTTTCCAGGAACCACTTAGATGTTATCGACCACAAAGTCGAGCATCTTTGTAATGTCAACTTTTATTTAAGAGTACATGTACATTTAATTTGCGAGTTTTATTGAAAAATTCAATTTATCTTAAGGAATATTTGTTTATGATTTTAAAAAGTCGAAAGTATTATGTAGTTGATTATCAAAAAATGTGATTTCAAATGTTCCAAAGGATCCTTGGAATTTTTAATATCCATAACGAATTTACATCACTTCTTGAATATATTGTTGCCCGCTTCGAATTCTCTGGAAGATTCTCCTTCTCTAATGTTAATATTATAGTGACGAGTAAAGAAAGAGGCTTTATCGAACATTTACTAGAACTCGCTATGAAATATTGTTTGTTAGGATTTATGACTTTTCCAGATATATGAATATAAATCTTATAATTCGAATTCAATTAGGTTGTTCACACAATTCAAACTTTGTAGTACATAAATAATTTCCACAATATCTTTCACAGCTTGTATTTATGAATTCCTTATATCAAACTTTAATTAAAATACCATCTGCTGTATACATAAATTACCAGCACCTTATTTCTCATTAATAATGTAAACGTTTTATTACAGCCCTCTTCTAAACTGACAAACTACAATGCAGTTTGATAATAAATTCAACAAAAAATTGTTTACGAAATTGTTTAAGATTTTAAACGATGAGAAAGATTTGTAATGAACACCACCTGGCAAGAGAAAGAGAGGAAAACCAAAAGAAACATGGAGAAGATCTGTAGAGAAAGAGATGGGAAAGAACCGCTGGACATGGGGACAGATACAGAAATGGACACAGGACAGGCCAGCATGGAAGTCTCTGGTGACGACCTTATGTGCTAACCAGCACGAAGAGGATTAAGTAAGTAACTAAGTAAGATTTGTAAAGGATGCAGCGGCTAAAAAATGGTTAAGACTAGGGCACAAACACACAAAGCTTAATGACGTCACATTAGAAACTAAATGTCTCTAAAACAGATACTTTATTATACCCCCGCTTGAAAAGTGGGAGGGTATATTGTAATTGGTATGTCCATCCTTCCGTACGTCAGTACGTCTGTCTGTCCGCCCGTCTGTCTATTACGCTTTGGGGTACCCATCTCTTATCCGCAACTCCTTTTATACCACTGAGTGTAATTTAATCAATCTTTCACAGAAACTTTATTATTTGGGGTTTCCCGGCCACAACAAAACATGGACTTTGCCATTATAACCATATTGAAGGCGAGGGGGGATATCATTTAATTAGCTCTTTGCTCAAAGTACCTCTATTTTGTTATCTATTTTTGTGACGCCATAGTGAAGGGTAGGTAATTATGCCTTATTTGATAAGCTATAGAGCATTAAAAACTTTTATAGAGAATATTCAATTTTTATTAAATTGATTCACTAATAGCAAAAGATTTTTTATGTTGCACGATAACAAAGCATAAAATGATAAACCATTTTTTTTTTCTCATTTTCTTGGATTTTTCCCCTTTGCATCTGTCTGTTCTAGTATATAATGCCATAGCTGTGACTCCATTGTTGAGCGGTTTAGTCGTCAGAGCTAAGTATTGTAAAAAAAAAAAAAAACTGTTCAACATCCTTGTCGGGGGGGGGGGGG
>PRKT01000283.1:541195-555047 GCA_003671525.1 Saccostrea glomerata
AAAAAAAAAAAAAACAGTCCATTTAACAGACATGGCCAAATTTTGACAATGTTATTAGTGGATAAGAATATCCTTTTCCAGATTGACCATCATATCCCGAGTCCTCTGTCTTGGGAGCCTCTTTAAATCAATGTAAATAAACTAAAGGGATCTTCGTTTCATTTCTCATATGTTTAAACTTGAAAGTAAACATGATATAATACCAGTAATTATATTATTGTCGAGATATTCAACTGTTTTTAACTGAAAATCGGCAATCATTCATCTCAAATTGCTGAACAAAGGACATATCTCGAGATTCCTTTCAAAGGGCAAGTGAACAAACATCTGTTTTAGAACATCTCCCTTCCTTCCTTTAAACAATCAATCAATTAATTAATGACTAAAATTCTGGAAAGTCTTTTGTCCTCATAAATCGTGTACAAATTATTTTAATTTAATTTTCATTCATTTCATGTATGAAAAAAGATGATTGTTCTAACAAAATGACTTCAATTTGTAGAAAATGTACAATTTGAATGTAACGTCAAGCGGATTGATACGTTTTTGACGAAAGTCATTGTGACGTAGTCAACCCATTTTATACGATATACTTATTTAATTTAATTTTTATCCAATCAAATACAGCGTTACAACCAGAAACAGGATTACAATATACACCTCTGCAAAGACGTTTCCAAATTTCATGTAACTTTACAACAGTTCGTTGCTCGAGTATGAGTGAATCAATTTTTGTCACAAGTAGGCTAACTATATACTGACGTCATTATCAGGTTGTGACGTCAAAAACATGGTGCAAAATTTATCATAACATATGTATTTTATTTTACATTCGACTTTATGTGTACCAAATTTCATTTCTTTGAATTGCGTTTTTTTTTAAGTAAAGAGAAAGAACTAATCGAGGGCTCTAGGCCCAAGATTTGTTCTTTCACTCACAGAATGGACAGTTTGAGGCCTTTCTCCTACATAAAACATGATTCTCTTTGTTCTTAATCATGTTTTAAATATAGAGATAGTTCGTTAAGTGTTTGATCACTCCTGATAAAGATAAATCGCGCGACCAAAGATTAATTACAAATACAAATCCTAGAGTTTTGAAAACTTATAAAAATCTCATTCGAAATATGAAAAAAATGGTGATTATGTCAATCAGCAATACATTATTTCAAAATAATTCCCATCTTCATGTTATCTATTGATTTCTTGTGTTTTGACTGGACGATAACACGTTAAAGAAAAAGTTTACACATCGATGAACATTTCCAATTAGAACTACTTTCTTGATGAAGCTTCTAGGATATTGTATAAACATGAAAGCAATTATTCCTGGTCTGCTTTAGCTAAAGCTTGAATACAAAAAACATCAAACTCTTGCCTTAATAGCATCAAATTAATATTATTTTGAATTCTATATTGTTCCTAAATCTTTAACAAACCAGTGCAAATCAAAGGCGTCTTCGGTCTGCAGCTTTCGGTCTTGAGTGTTGTCGTTATCAAAATGGCCATGGTCAAGGACGAAGTATTCTAACGTAAACTAGTTATTACGATAATTATTGACTAAAACAGCATTCGATAAGTTTTTATAAGTTTATATATTGATTATTTTGACAACAAAAGCTGAATTATTATCGAAATTCATCTCGATTACGTTTCGTTACGGTATAAAGTATTCCTACGCCGTACAATAACGGATTGTATGGAGGCCTCCAGAGAGAAATAATTTAAATAATTTTAAAAATTCGCTTTTGGAATAATAAGAATTAAAAGTTCTTTTTGAGAAATTTGCACTTTTATTCAGTTTGTGAGTAAAATGTCAAGAGTTTACACATCGATACATTTTTCAAAAAGAACGTTTAATCCTATAACTTTAATGTTACCTAGGTTTTGACATCACCGAGAAATTCTTTCTGCTAGAGAATGAAGTACCTATTTTATGACGATAATTAGGATAAAGTACACGAACTTTAAAGGATTCCTATAAATAGATTATATTCCAATCGTAAAGAAAATCAAAGCTTTGCTGACAGTCAGTTGCTGTGTTAAGTAGTATTTCTGTGTCCCTCTCTTCTTAAAGTGACAAAAAGTATATACTTTCATATTATACAATCAATATATACGTGCATACCTGGCGTGGTCGGCCTCAACCTTTCATCCTGTTAAAATAAACAAATAATGTTTATCTTATTTGTAGCAAAATACATAAAAATAAACAGTCATTGACCACAAACATAAATAAACATTATAAATCTACTTCATTTGAATTACTTACAAAACGAATGATTGATGTGAGATTTTATATCTATAGAAAAACTTCAGCATATACCGGTAAATATATTGAAAAAAAGCTTTAAAGTAAGCCTCTCTAAAGCTCCCGGTTTCAGTAAAAAAAAAAACATTAAATTTATTGACTCGACTCTTGGTTGTTAGATATCTATGATTATTGGTGCAACGCTTTTGTTAGTCTATGTATTTAGACGACATTGTCTTCAATTCCAGAAAGGTCTTTTTTTTCTAAAATGGCCAACATTTGTTTTCTAATTTCGGAGACACACAATTTTCTGATCCAAAATTCTTTTAAATTATATAATAGAGTGTTTAGAAGAATATTATCTATTTCTTTTTTCGATTTTACGAAGCTCAGGAAAAGGCTTTGCAGCACAGTGAAGGTTACAAAAAGGGGACACAGCCTTATATGTACGGGAAAACTTAACTATGACATCATACAAGATATACATCACACAACAATTCTTCAAAATACCACAAAATGAGGTGATTTTCTTATTTAACCTATTAGAAATCCTCAAACTACATCAAATCTTACTACAGCATGCTGTTTCGTCTTTAGTTAATTCCACATAACAAGTTATAAACACGTCTCTGATCGCAATCCACTTGTCAATGTGACGTAATTTCGTCAAACATGACGTAGTTTGTATGCAGTGAGAGGTAGCTGGTCAAATATTATTTTCTCAACGAAAAAGGCATTCTATAATTAAATAAAATATTTTTTACAGATATTCTATAGACAATTACCTTGTATTTGGTCTTCTTCACGATTTTTTTAGAATATTTTTTATATATTAAGGGAATAACTATCTTTTAAGGTCAAGATCTAGTATTTCAAAGGTGCCTACAGATTTATCAAACATGAGAAATAAATTCCTTTATTGGTGCTTTACAACTTTAGCTTGGTCAAATAAGGTGTTTCGTGGCATAATTTGTAGGTACACAAGGTGAAAAACTGTATTTTAAACTGTCATTTTCAATGAAAAATTAAGAAAACCAGTCATGAATATGGGAGTTTTTATCGTATTCGATACAGGAAATGTATCCAGATTGCCTACAGTCTCTTAGAAAACGATAATTAGAATGTACATGGCCTCTTCTCTATATCAATATCAAATTTAATATAGGTATCCTGTTTACTTTTCATATCATTCAAATTAAATGTCATGAATATACCCTATTTTCTACATATTTCTGCTAAAGCCGTAAAGTACGAGAGAAAGGAAGTTAAAATTGATTATGACGTCATACTGGATCTAGCATCAAAAATTCAGTCTAAAGTTATTTACTCGATCTAGACCTTAATTTGGTATTTGCGACAGTTAATGCTGATTCAACGGTCGCAAACTGAGTTTTACCGGCGACGCGTAAGCGGAGCCGGTAAAACGGATGTAGCGACCATTAAATCAGTATTGACGGACGCAAATAACAAATTAGAACATCAGTTATTCCCATTATAATGCAAACAATGCATTTTGTTTGTTTTCACGTCTTATTTTGTTGAGTTTCGTTACATGAAATACGTCACGAAGCGTTGTGTTTTTGCGTCGCCCCTTTATGACGTCACAATAAAATGCTTTCATGGTCGTTAATGCTCGTTTTACTGCTACAAACATCAGTGCATTAGCCAATCAAAATGAGTTTAACAAAACAATTGCATTAGAATACGTATTTACATGACAAAACATGCCAAAATCATGTTACTGCTGCATAACGTGACTGGTCTTAATATAGAATCTAATCGTCCTCTTAAAGTTATTAATTATAATTATCTGATATAAATAATAAACTAAAAATAATAGCAATCCCGAGTATGAATACTGATATTTTTTTATATATGTATATAATGTGTCATTTAATCTGTAATGGGAAAGAATTTTCTAATTAACAATCCTTTTAATGTTAATTATGAATAACTACTCCCACCTCAATCCCCATACACCAAAAAAAAAACACTAAACTTATATGTATGGTCCTCCGGGATGCAATAAACATATTTGCTACGATATCACGTGATCTTATTGATCACATGACGGTCATTTCTTCTTTTGGGGATGTTTCACATAAATTGCTTCAACGCAGCTTATTGACACAATTATAATTAACTTTTTTGTCACATAAATAAACTCGTTGCATCTTTGTAAACCCAAAATGTAATTAGGAAAAGTTGTACTACTTTTTTGGTACAATTTATTTCACATTACCTTCAACTTACCGACAAATCTGAGGGTATTTTCCGATCAATACAGTCATCTGTTTTAACAGAAAGCCATTATACATTTTCCTAAGCAAGATGCAGTTAGAGGGGAAACTCCTCTTACATATTTCCATATAAAATATTAAATAAATTCATAGAAATAACCTGCGCAAGGCTCTTTTAAACACATATTATGAATTCTGCTTCTGATCACGGGTATTTGTATATATTAGATTGTTTTAAAAAATGATAAAAACTCGTTTATTGTTAACTAGGTACTGCATCTTTATATTCAGAGTGAAATAAGGTCTTAAGTTTATGACACACTCTCCCCATCATTACAACTCATTACAATTTTCAATTATGACGTCATACATTTGTCGTTCAGAGAAGTGCATGCACAGAGTAGAGTGTACACTACGTACAACATTCTCTGGGAAGCCTTATTGTACCTGCACAGGAATTTTAAAAGAGTGAAATTTTGCTTCTTTTAATCGGAACTGTTTAAAACACTCCTACTTATATGGCGCATTGTTTGTTTCAGTTTTTGGAGATATAAATAAATCAAAATACGTATAGTATTCAATTAATGATTAAAAATTAAACATAACGTGCGCTCGCGTGTGCATCATATGTGTTATCAACTCTATTATTTAAACGCTTCATCTCGAGAATATCTAACATTTTCTCTGTTTTTATTTTTAGATTTTTTTTCTTTTGGGGCATAACACTAAAATTCCCCAAATTAGATGAAAAAATTATCAAAAGGTTTGAATAACATTCATTTATATACAGCTTTAGATCTTTTTTCCTTCAGAATTTTTTAAAACATAAAATGTAACAGATAGCAAAATATTGAAGTTATTTTTTGCTAGGTTATCAATGTTATCAAGTAAAATATCAAAAAATGAAGTAAAATTATACCTGAAAATCTATTGAATCAGGAATTTTCCAAATCGATGAAATTTCGTTAACATCAAGTTCATGTCCAAATCCACATTCTGAACAATGAATACGATCTCCAATAAACCTTGATTCTTCGACAAAGTGGAATGAGCCCCCTTGCTGCCTTCCTAAAACTTCTTTGTTGCAGCTAAATCCTATTTCAAAAGCTTCCATAGAAATGTTTTTTATCAAAGATTGAATTGTATCTGTCAAATGTTTCCTTATTTTGACAAAGAAGAATGCATCTACATTCTTCGTGTCCAATACTTGTACAGCAACTATGCCATTTAGATGCATTCCAACCAAAACCTTATTTCCACATACTTTGAAAAGGGTGGAGTTTTCATAAATACAGAGCGATTTCATTCTGTATATTTCCCACTTCAAAGAGTTGCTACATGCAGCAATTAATTGGTGAAAGAGATAAAGTGGAATATACTCAAACTTGAAACATAGAGAGGAAGACTTTTGAACGTGCTCGAACTCATTTTCTGGAAACTCCCTTTTATTCATGCATGGAACATACCACATTTCTTCCTCATCCCTCTTTGATCCAGTGTCCTGAATTGCGCATATTAAGTTCAATTTTTTCATGAAAAGCAGTATCAAGGCCTCATTCTTTATATATTCAGTACCTTTCTCTTTTCTTTCCCAGATATTGATAATTAGCGTATGGAAAAGAATTCCTGTTTCATTGAACCTTTTCCATTTTTCATAAAGACCTTGTGGTGTATCAAGACGTGCGTGCGACTCGTCTGTTATAATGTTTTTGAAAGCATCAACAAACCATTGAACGTCTACAACTACGTATTTTTGTAGTTCATCTTCGGCATAAAATAGTACTTGACCAATATTATGCAGAAAGGAAAGCGGTACTTTAAGATCTGCCAAATCTAAAAACACTGACTTGCATTCTTTGAAGATCTCCGAAACCAAGATTATTTTTTCTGACAAATGCTTCTGAATGATAGTTTGTAGAAAAAACCAGGACCAAGGAATTTTTTTTCCCCAAGTTGGCAAGGTTGCTGCTACTTCAAGTATGCATTTTTTCAGATCATCGACAGTTTCAGTAAACCCTGACCCAAAAGCCCGTCTGTAATCAATGTAGTAGCTAAATGATGGAAAACTGTCCCGGAAATTTCGAAAATAGTCTTCAATTTCCTGAAATTCAGATGCAGTATTTTTCTAACAAATGTTTCAATAAAATATCTTCATCACATGTACTACAGCAATCAAAGTTTTGATATTCATTTTAAAAAAACACATCAAAACATGTTTCCGTTTATCTTTTTTCAATCTCTTAAAACTTTTTTTATCATTATCATAACTATTAAGGAAAGTCTGGTCTTATAAACATTTTTGTCAAATTTAGAATTTCTCTAATTACAATTTGATTTAATAATTAAAAAGTAACTAAAAAGCAAGCAATATAATGCATTCGCATGTTTATTGTTATACATCCTGTTCCAGATACCAAATATCAAAATAAAACATAACCACCAAAATGAAGCATATAGAGGTATATAGTCCCATATTTCATTTAGCTATACACCAAAACACATCATAGATAGATTAAAACTAAAAGGTATCAAATGTATTCATTTGCTTTGGGAATTTTTGAAGATTTTGTCTGGAAAATGAAATGATGTTGAATTTACCCCTTTCCTTTAGAAAGAAAATCACATTATACTTTAATATTATCACAATTTTCAAAATATAAACTGTTATAGGGTGAATTCATCATGCATCGGACACCATTGTACTTCAACAAGTTCTAGCGATATTGCTAACGAAGGAAAATTATCAAAATGGAGCTTAGTTTGTGGTTATGATATCAATTTGGGACTGAATTATATGCACTTTATTAAGCAAATATGATGAAAAATCGAGTTACCTTAAAATTCACGTTGGATAGGATATTGTTTAACATGCATCAGACAGACGTTATTTACACCAAAATTATTGCATATATTTATCAAATGGCTTTTAAATCTTTGATATGGATATACTTAAATCTTTAATTTTATCTAAGAAATAACTTTCAACTTAATTTTAATTGAAGATATTGTTGCACAAATGTAGAACCTCACATTCCCTACGAAATACCTTAAATGCTTGTAATGCGGTAAATTGCGTGATTTTCTCATGGATTATCATACTCTGGTTTGAAGAAGTAAATTGAGTCAGATTCTAGACGTTATATATCGTTAACTTATGTTTTGGCTGAAAAATTAGTTTGTTTTTTTTTTCAGCCAAAACTTGCTGTCAGTTGGATTCTGTATAAAACAGTAGTGATTACCTTTGCATCGGAAAACGTCCGATGCATGGTAAATCTGTGTCTGATGTACGGAGAAATAAACATACTAATAAAAATCAGCTCTAAAAAGAATTAAACAAACAGTGAACGGAATTTTTTTTAAATTCATATAAAATTGCCAAAATTAATGACAAAATTCACCAAAGTCTGACTCGTTCCGTTGAAGTCAAAATAAAGAACGATAACTATAACTATAAAAATTGTTAGATCACACATTTCTGGTTATTTTGATGATCTAAAATAGGACGTTACTTCATTGCCGTTCTCAGGGTATTTTTTATCACAACATGATATTTGCAATTGGTATCATTAAAAGAAAATACATCTTCATCTTTAAGATAGAAATAAATAAATACACAGAACTCTTAAGTTGAAATAGAATTTATTGTCTAAAGTTGTCAGAAGCAAGGTATTTGTCCGATGCATGGTGAACTCACCCTATGCCATTATGTTTTCTAAAAACTTATTTTGAATTTATCTATGTTAACATTTCTTTTTCATAGTTGATTAAATGAATTTTAAATGAGATTCTTATGAATATGTACATTCCCATTTTTAGAATATCAAGTTTTATACACAAAAAATGGAAAGAACCTAATATACAAATATGGTAGTTTTGTGAAATAAGTTTAAAGTAGATTCCATATAATTTAAATGCCTTAAATGCAGAATGAGCTAAAACAAAATAATAACATACTTTCAAAATTGTTAACCATACTCTTTGATAATTTCAATAAAATGTTATATACTGTATAGGGTATTAATTTCACGGGTTGTAATTTTCACGGTTTTCTCTCATCGGACACGATCTCGGTTTCTTGAATTCGCGGAATTCTCATGTTATAGAAGTTACCTCCCTTGTCTATATCCATTTTATCCATTGTTGCATGTAAAAGACATTTATCAGTGTTATGTCTTTATATCACGAACAACAGAGTAGGTTAATATAAAAAAAGTTAGACCTAATAAATAATTGAGGATTAATTAAAACAGGTGCAGTTATCAAAAGTCCTTGACTATAAACGTCAAATAACTTTCCCAAATTCTATTACGATGAGCGCATGTACACCCCAAGATCTTCAATACATCGCGGCGAAAACCACTGGACGGTAAAAAATGTGTTAATGTAGGTCAAAGAAATAATATCCTTCCAAATCTTCAGCAAGTTCTATAGGTATTTGAATGATTTTTTTTTAATCAAAATGTCGATAAAAACTATAATATGCATGATAATGCAGGTAATGCACACACAGTGCGTGGTTACTTTAGTTACGCACGGGTAATCAAACCTCATGGCCCACGTGTTTTGATTGATGAGACATGTAGCGTTTAATATTAAAAAGCATTTTAACAAATACAGGTTATTATTTGTTGACTTGAATTAATGGCTGCATTTCATTTCCGGAATTTTTGGTAATTATCAACTTTTCATTTCCGACATTTTTAAGTTTTCATTTCCGACATTTTTTTTGTTTTCATTTCCGACATTTTTTCTCAAATACATAAGTAGTACCTATAGTAACAAATTTGATAACTTTACTTATGAAAAATTTAAAGGAATAAATCATAAATAAATCATTGAAATCCGATTTTGTAAATCTATCAGTGACTTGGACATAAGTAGGGTGCTGTCACCGACATTTAATTTAGTGCATAATAAATATGGTGAAAAAGTTTTATGCTCATTAAACTCTTTTACCTATACTTAGTGCTACTTGTATGCATATATGTATGAATGTTTTTTTTAATTTATTCATATTTTGGCATTGATACTTCTAAAATTCCATTTTCTTTTACTTTAAAAACATTGAATTGCCACAGAGGTAAATTCCGGAAATAAAAAAAAAAATATGTCGAAAATGAAATAAAAAAATGTCGGAAATGAAATAAAAAAAATGTCGGAAATGCTATGCATATTTCCGGAAATGAAATGCAGCGGAATTAATGTAAAGCGTGCTAATTAAAATAATTGACTGACAAGTACTACTCGTAATTACTTAAATGACCATGTACTGTGGTACATGTATTTAAACCTATCGTAGTGTATTCTCAATTTTCCAAATAAAACATGGAGATTAATGAAAAATTATTCACTGTTTCTTGAATTCACTGATTTATTATTACCGTGAATATAGCGAATATTAACACCGCGAGTTATTTTCCCCCTATACAGTACTGAAAGGAAAAAGAAACGCAGGGTAAACTTTTGAAGTTAATAAATTTTGTTTTTCTTAAAATACTTTTTAGTTTTCCTATCTACCTTATAAAATCACCTGTCAAAAAGATATAACCAAATTCTCATATGATCTTGTCTAATTATTCATAAGTTATTGAAGCTCAAATGACGATACCCCCCAAAAGTGAAAATCGAAAACTCTAATTATCTTCAATGTCTATCTCGTGCATTTGTCAGAGTCTTATTTCTCCTTTGCAAGGAATTTCATCAGAGTGTTTATCTTTCAAATCCTGGCTATATTTAGCATGGGTAACTGTGCAAAACATTAGTCAAACGACAAACTCGTCGTTATCGAATTGTTATCAGTACTGAAAGGAAAATAAAACGCAGGGTAGTATAATTTTCGATAAAATTTGATCACATGACCGAAAATTACGAAAATTGGTCAGAAGGGAAATTTTGTTACTGTGCATCAAAATCAGTATTCAGAATTACTCACCCGTAAAATTTATGATGTCACGTAGGGAAAACGCTCAAAAGCCCAAAACACGTGCAATTTGATAACGACGAGTTTGTCAACAAATTTTGTTGCATTATTTCATGCATATGAGGTATGCACATCGTTTTTCAATATTAAGAGACATGATGAATTTATTGCAATATTGGCACAGTCTACGGAAGTTCAATGAGGTCTTGATTTCGAATTGCCTAATTAATGATAAAGGCAACAACGGTTTACTAAAGAGTCTCTTGTCAATGTTCTCCCATAAAACCTTTTAGCCGTTGTCAGAGAGGGTCTGGAATTGTTTTCAATCAACCGTGGCGCTGACGGTAACGCGAAACAGAGTCATGTTACGAGCGGGTTATTCGTCCTGCCATCTCTTAAATCGCCACCTTACTACCACAAAAACAGCCATTTATAGAGAAAATGATTATAATCATTACATTCATACGAAATTTGAAAGAAAACAATTCTGCAATTTGGTTTCTGGAGCCAGTCAACTTATGGTTGAATTCCTCTCACTTGCGCATGCGCGCGCCGTTTGACTAATGTTTTGCACGGGAACGAGTCTAAAGGCAGCTCCCTGCACACCATGTGACCGTAATTATGACGTCACGTCACACTCAAAGCGAAAGTAAGAATAAATGCTGTCATGAAATAGTCCAGAACATGAAACCATTCCAAGGTAAGATACAAATCTTATAGGGTACAACTTTTGATGCACCAGATATGCATTTCGACAAATTGTGTCTCTTCAATGATACTATTACTCTGACATGCCGAAATTTATTTCTTTAAAGAGTATTTTTTTTTTAAATTAAATCTTGGTGTTGAGTCCTGAGTGGTGTGTTATGCTGTCAAAATTCAAATCACTTTACTCATTGAAATTGACAATTCTTTTTAAAATTTCCCAGGCTGTTGTTCTATTGGACAGCATCCTGTTAACCTGTGTTATATATATGACTAGAGTAATGATTGATTTAAATCCTCCAATCTTGTGAACCTTTAATCAGAAAAACTACTATAGCAAATTGATTATATTTGTGTAACTTAGATAGGGACTAGTGGTAAATAAAACTGATTCAAAACTGATTGACAACACTTTTTGATGCATTATGCGCTCTTTACTGAAGATCGTAGTCGCCATTTTGTTAATGGAATATTTGAAACTAACAAAAAGTATTCGAGCCCGAAAAACCATTAGACATTGCAAATTAGGAGGAGAGCAAGATGGATCTGTAAGACATCAGAAGGGGGGAGGGGGGTAGGTTCCATGGAGAAGTGATCATTCCCAGCAGCCGTGTGCTCCTTGTCATGGAAATCCGTCTACGATTCAGTCTGTTAACGCGTTAATAATAGACTAACAATTACATGTAGTATTAAAAACGTCTGTCAGCATTTGACTCAGTGATAGACATTTTTTTGCTGACAAGGTCATTGTATCGGACATAGTTTGTATGAATTGATGACACTTAACGAGACTGTTAATTTTCTGCTTTCATCAACTTGTCTGTCACTAACTTACCTCGTTTTAGAAATGATTTATACGTAGAGTATTCTTTGGTGTATTGAATCCATTTAGAGATGTAAAACCCGTATGCAGGTGTTAGGGATATTATTGCTTCATAAGTAAGACTTTCACGAAAGTAAATTTTAAGTCATCACGATTCCTATAAAGTTTTTTCTGTTAGATAACCATATGCATGAATGAAATATCTATCTATTCAATAGACGTGTCCCGATCTGTGGTATCTTTCATCGCTTGCCGGAATATATCGTGTCTACAAAAGAATATAAATACCAGAAGAGGTTTGCTAATAACTGGTAAGCTATTGTTACCAATGGAAAAATCATTTGATTGTTGGACGACCTAGTTTCCAGGAACCATTTAGATGTTATCGACCACAAAGTCGAGCATCTTTGTAATGTCAACTTTTATTTAAGAGTACATGTACATTTAATTTGCGAGTTCCATTTTTATTGAAAAATTCAATTTATCTTAAGTAATATTTGTTTATGATTTTAAAAAGTCGAAAGTATTATGTTGTTGATTATCAAAAAATGTGATTTCAAATGTTCCAAAGGATCCTTGGAATTTTTAATATCCATAACGAATTTACATCACTTCTTGAATATATTGTTGCCCGCTTCGAATTCTCTGAAAGATTCTTCTTCTCTAATGTTAATATTATAGTGACGAGTAAAGAAAGAGGCTTTATCGAACATTTACTAGAACTCGCTATGAAATATTGTTTGTTAGGATTTATGACTTTTCTAAATATATGAATATAAATCTTATTATTCGAATTCAATTAGGTTGTTCACACAATTCAAACTTTGTAGTACATAAATAATTTCCACAATATCTTTCACAGCTTGTATTTATGAATTCCTTATATCAAACTTTAATTAAAATACCATCTGCTGTATACATAAATTACCAGCACCTTATTTCTCATTAATAATGTAAACGTTTTATTACAGCCCTCTTCTAAACTGACTAACTACAATGCAGTTTGATAATAAATTCAACAAAAAATTGTTTACGAAATTGTTTAAGATTTTAAACGATGAGAAAGATTTGTAATGAACACCACCTGGCAAGAGAAAGAGAGGAAGACCAAAAGAAACATGGAGAAGATCTGTAGAGAAAGAGATGGGAAAGAACCGCTGGACATGGGGACAGATACAGAAATGGACATAGGACAGGCCAGCATGGCTCAGGTCCAGTACCTCCACACGGGGGATCAATTGCTGAAATCAGACAGAAGTCAAATCAGGTGTAAGTCTCCTGGTCACAGCTGAATAAGTAAGGTATTTGTTAACTTTGTTAATTTAATGGTTATACACTGTACTAGAAATATCACACACCTTAAGTGTACAGGCTTATAAACTTAAGGTTCATTAATACTCTGATAAGAGAGATAACTCTTTATGACATAAAGATCTTTCTATTATTTCTTTATTGATTTTCCAAGTTGAAGTATCTTTTTTATCCAGTTTTGCCCCACAAACTATGCTATAATTGTTTGCATTTTACTTATAAAATACATTCATTAAGGTTCAAACAACATTTTATATGAGTGAGCAGAGGGTTTATTAGAGTTGGGTATTGCGAGTGAAAACCATATTGCGATATATTGCAATATTTTATGTTGAATATTGCAATATATTGCGATATATTGTAGATTAAATATCATTAATAAATTTGTACAGAAAGTTTAAAATGCTGTCAAGTTCAAAGACTATTTAAATTTATCTATAAATTTTAAAGGAGGGGGGGATAAGACATTAATCGCACACATAATTATAATAACTTTTAATAAAAAACCAGGTAAAAAATTAAAACAAAATGTACTCATTTGATGTATTTTCAAATTTTAAAAAAGTTTATGCATAGTTTATTCTTTATAGTTTTTTTTTTTT